>CM077213.1:606054-636054 GCA_039654625.1 Rhinogobio ventralis | reverse complement strand
GAGTGGAGCATCACATGACCTGAGGTGAGTGGAGCATCACATGACCTGAGGTGTGTGGAGCATCACATGACCTGAGGTGAGTGTAGCATCACATGACCTGAGGTGAGTGGAGCATCACATGACCTGAGGTGAGTGGAGCATCACATGACCTGAGGTGAGTGGAGCATCACATGACCTGAGGTGTGTGGAGCATCACATGACCTGAGGTGAGTGTAGCATCACATGACCTGAGGTGAGTGGAGCATCACATGACCTGAGGTGAGTGGAGCATCACATGACCTGAGGTGTGTGGAGCATCACATGACCTGAGGTGTGTGGAGCATCACATGACCTGAGGTGAGTGGAGCATCACATGACCTGAGGAGTGTGGAGCATCACATGACCTGAGGTGAGTGGAGCATCACATGACCTGAGGTGTGTGGAGCATCACATGACCTGAGGTGAGTGGAGCATCACATGACCTGAGGTGAGTGGAGCATCACATGGCCTGAGGTGAGTGGAGCATCACATGACCTGAGGTGAGTGGAGCATCACATGACCTGAGGTGTGTGGAGCATCACATGACCTGAGGTGAGTGGAGCATCACATGACCTGAGGTGAGTGGAGCATCACATGACCTGAGGTGTGTGGAGCATCACATGACCTGAGGTGTGTGGAGCATCACATGACCTGAGGTGAGTGGAGCATCACATGACCTGAGGTGTGTGGAGCATCACATGACCTGAGGTGTGTGGAGCATCACATGACCTGAGGTGAGTGGAGCATCACATGACCTGAGGTGAGTGGAGCATCACATGACCTGAGGTGAGTGGAGCATCACATGACCTGAGGTGAGTGGAGCATCACATGACCTGAGGTGAGTAAAACTGATAAACTTTTTTGTAATTCAATGTATGTATCTAGATTTAATTCTTAAATAAAAATAATTTTAATAAATTATAAAAAATATTAAAAATAAATATAAATAAAGTAATGATTTAAAAATATTATTATAAGAGAGATAACTACAGTGTTTTATTTATATCATAAATTATTAATTTTATTAAATTATAAAAAATATAAAAAATACAATAACATATTTTATTAAAATAATATAATAATACAAAGTAATAATTGTATAATTATTATTATAACAATAACTACAGTTTTTCATTATATTATAAATTAAAATTATACAATACAAATAAAGTAATGATTTTAAATTTTTTATTATTATAAGAGAAATAACTACAGTTTTTAATTGTATTATAAATTATTAATTGTATTAAATAATATTATATATTATATTAAATAAATATATAAAAATATATATTTTTATTAAAATAATATAATAGAAAATAATGATTTTATAATTATTATTTTTAATCAAATTAAAAGTATCCATTTCCTCTCGCTTGAACTGATGATGTCATCCGCATCCCATGAGGCCCTGCTTCTGTTTCACCCTCGCTTTAATTATTTACAGTGTTTAATTGAATCAGTCGGACCAGAGAGAGAGTCCCGTGATGTCCAGCGGAACCGCATCCGTTCTTCGAATAAATCATGCTTCGGTAAATTCAACATTTTTATTTTCAACATTCAACACAAATTTAAAAAGTTGAATTATAACGTTGAATTTTGAAAAGTCAAAATTATGTGATAAAATGTAAAAATGATGGCCTTCTGTATCAATTATAGATCATAATCATGATTTACAAATGCATGAATTTTTTCTCTTATGTGGCGGAATGATGAATAATGATTATGACGCATAATTTTGTAATCGCGTAATATCTGCCGGGAAATGAATCTGCAGCTCGGGTCTCATTCGGACGAGGCTGTGTCAAAGTCTCTCACCCACACAAACAAAATGAGCCAAAGACAAACAGAAACGCATCAAAACTTGCACACGCACACAAAACTGCAGATGTGAAGATAAACACAAACACACACACACACACATCTGTTCTGCGCTGGCCTGACTTCACCTCCATCTGCTGCTGATTCAGACACTTCTCTCTGATCTTAATGTCAACCTTTAAACACAGTTACATTGTATCGCAAGCATGATGGGTTAAAAAGAAGAGCTCGGTGGCGTCAGCTGAAAGGAACAGAATTCACTCATTATTTAACATTTGTAACGAGTGTATATGGATTAGTGCATCCTGGTGCCATGTGTTCCCCAGGTAAGCCACGCACACGCACCCGGCCATCCACGTGATGTAAAAGAACACGTGATTCCTCAGACCAGGCCACCTTCTTCCACTGCTCCGTGGTCCAGTTCTGATGCTCACGTGCCACTGTTGGTGCTTTCGGCGGTGGACAGGGGTCAGCATGGGCACCCTGACTGGTCAGCGGCTATGCAGCCCCATACACAACAAACTGAGATGCACTGTGTATTCTGACACCTTTCTATCAGAACCAGCATTAACTTCTGGAGCAATTTGAGCTCCAGTAGCTCGTCTGTTTGATCGGACCACACGGGCCAGCCTTCGCTCCCCACGTGCATCAATGAGCCTTGTCCGCCCATGACCCTGTCTCCGGTTCTCCACTGTTCCTTCCTTGGAGCACTTTTGATAGATCCTGACCACTGCAGACCGGGAACACCCCACAAGAGCTGCAGTTTTGGAGATGCTCTGACCCAGTCGTCTAGCCATCACAATTTGGCCCTTGTCAAACTCGCTCAAATCCTTACACTTGCCCATTTTTCCTGCTTCTAACACATCAACTTTGAGGACAAAATGTTCACTTGCTGCCTAATATATCCCACCCACTAACAGGAGCCGTGATGAAGAGATCATCAGTGTTATTCACTTCACTGGTCATAATGTTATGCCTGATCAGTGTATATATGGAATTAAATGAACAAAAAGTTAAATTTGGTGTCTTTTCAACAAACAGCACATGGCCAAGAGCCGTCCAGTAACCAATCAAAGAACAGAGATGAGGTCATGTTAACAAACATTGATGCTCATTCAGAATAACGGTATGAATGAGTGGTTTGAGTTGCGGCTCTTGTGAGTTTAAAGCAGTATTTATAACATTACCACACCAAACATGCAGCAACTGAACAAGGCGGATCACTTTCCGACATCAGCACAGCTGAACAGAAGTCGAGAGAGCATTCATCATTCACTCTCCCAGCACAAAGACAGGCCTTGTCTCAAGCCCAGCAGACATCAGCGCTTCTCCTCTCCACACGTCCCCGAGGAGTTTCGCTTTCCAGAGCCTGAAGATGCCAAACAGACACAGAAGAGTAACAGTTACATCTATGACTTCATAACTCCCACTTCATGAAATGCATGTGTGCCACAGTTTCAAAGGACCAAAGCAAATCACGTATGAAAATAACTTCTGCGTTCAGTAAATCTACAATTTAAACATGAGTAATATTGTGAGTCTGTGCCACTGAAGCAGGAAACAGAAGCTCTGAGAGCCTGATGATGATGATGATGATGATGTGTGTCTTTGGCAGGAGAGGCAGATGTCTGGCCTCAAATCCAAATAAAATACCTACAGCGAGAGGGAGGGTGAACCATAAACTTACAATTTCCTGAAAACACACTTTCTTTAAATCCCCCTAGGCTTTAAACCACAAAATGTGCTCGACCCAGACACACACACACACGATCCCCTATTCAGGCCTCTGTCAATCCTGACTGTGTAAGAGGTTATTTTTTGACAGGCTTCCACTTCTTCACACAAAGCAGAGAGCATTTGAGCTTTAGGCTGACCATACATACATACACGCATACATACATGCATACATACATTCATACAGATATACATGCATACATACACACATGCATACATACATACATACATACACGCATACATACATACATACACACATGCATAAATACAAACACGCACCCATACATGCATACATACATACGTACATACATACACACATGCATACATACATGCATACATGCATACATACACGCATACATACATACATACACACATGCATAAATACAAACACGCACCCATACATGCATGCATACATACATACATGCATACATACATACACACATGCATACATACACGCATTCATAAATACATGCATACATACACACATGCATAAATACAAACACGCACCCATACATGCATGCATACATACACACATGCATACATACATACACACATGCATACATACACGCATTCATAAATACATGCATACATACACACATGCATAAATACAAACACGCACCCATACATGCATACATACATACATACATACATACATACACGCACCCATACATGCATACATACATACATACATACATACATACACACATACATGCATACATACATGCATACATACATACATACATACATACATGCATACATACATACATACACGCATACATACATACAATGAATGAATGAATGAATGAACTAACGAATAAATAAAACACTATATACAATATGTGGT
Source organism: Rhinogobio ventralis (assembly GCA_039654625.1). Taxonomy (NCBI): domain Eukaryota; kingdom Metazoa; phylum Chordata; class Actinopteri; order Cypriniformes; family Gobionidae; genus Rhinogobio; species Rhinogobio ventralis. The sequence goes on along the minus strand of CM077213.1, from coordinate 631,637 downwards.
TGATTATTCTCATATGAAGCACAGGTTTGATGTTAACAATGAAATACTCCAATAACAAGTGATTTTTAATTAGATTCATTAATAATTTTTTAGTATTGAATGCTACATTTGTATTATTTATAATCAAAGAGCCTCTTGTTTTTAGAGACTGAGCTTGGTGCAATGCAGTATGGGATTGCCTTCACTGTAAAGGGTAAAATAGGCCTTAATGCCTTAAAGTGCTGTCTAGGAAGGTGGTTCACTAGGTTTTGGAAACTGCATTAGCGGCCGTTGACTCACTGCGGGTCGCTCGACTGCTCTACTTTCCATTAATGGTAACTGGAGCTGATCCGAAGTGCATGAAGGGTCAGGCGGTTAAACAGAGCACAACATGGATCCGACTGTAATCTCGCTCCTGCACGCAAGCTGAGAGAGAGAGAGAGAGTTCTGTGTATAAAGCCCTTTTCCTGCTGTGCGGACACTGAGGTCAATGCAGGTCATTTTGACCCATAATCAATTTTTAAACTGCTTGAAACACTGGTTAAACTACTTATTTCTTCTTGAAATTTGGTGACCTTTTCTCGTTTTGGGTCATGAATGTCCATGCAAAGTTTCCACACATAAATGTGTTGGAAAGGCTGTATAAATTAGGGTGAGTTTAGCATCAGGGGTCAATTTGATACATACACGCATACATGTGCGTATGTCCATGCAATTCTCCAAAAAACAACACTTTGGAAAAACAGCAAAGACAAGCTACTTTATTGTAGACTAAAACATGAAATGCATACAATTTAATACTTATTTTGAATTAGATTGGAAGACTTTGTATCTGTGCAGCTGATATTAAACAGAAAAACGTGGGTCATATTGACCCCTAACAAAAACACAATAGAAATTCATAATTTCTCATTTCTCAAGCTACAATAGAGATTTTTATTGCATGGAAACCACTGGGAGTGAGTTTGACCCCCGACACAAACAGCGAACGCCTGTGTTCTGATGGATTATTCCTGATTTAAACGCAGAACAAACAGCTGAGCGCTCTCTATCCGACATCTCAATATTGAATGACAGAGTCCATGCAGGAAAGGTCACGTCCCGCTCGGTAATCTTAGCTAATGGAAACGCCTCGGGCTTGGAGAATCAATAAACTCCAGCCGCGTCGCCATCAGCCATCGGCGGCTTCCAGGAAAATGCTTTCTCCCAGAGAAGAGGATCCTACTGAGAACACAGGAGATTTTCCAATACTACCAAAATAAACATCTATGAGCTAACCGACCTCAGGCGGCCGAAGCGTATTATGTCACTTGTTACCGCAGCCATTGCATGACCTCATATTGTTCAGCGCATTGAAACGCAAAGGTGTATTGAACAGAAGTCATTATTGCAGTTAAGCGCTGACCCAGTGACCCTGTGACCTCTCACCTGATTCTGGTCATTCCTGCCCGTACCTGGAGCCTTACTAATCTGATCTAATCTCAGTCTCTAAGACTCTCTAAGACCAATCGAGTGTGCTGTCAATCAGAGCAGATCTGAATTACCGCGGCGAGGGGACGCGTATCAAGGGTCAGATTTACTAAACAGGGCAAATTAGCGCGAGACAGCAATTACAAAAAAGCGCGTGATCTACTAACGACACACATATTAAAGAACACAGATGCATTCGGATCATTTCCATAATGACCAACACAATCTACCTTTAAGACACGCTTTTTTTGGGCAGTAAATAGTAAATTGACAAACCTTAGTAAATCACCTTGCGTGATTCATTTAAATACACTCCCATAAATACTGCGTCTGAAATACTCCTACAAATGCATATGCAATAAGGTCATCCGCAAATATAATGTTAGTAAATCAGTCCGGATTCTTGCACTATTGGTATTTTAAGTGCCTACAAGATGATTTATTTTGCTATTATTATTTATTTTCTATATACATCATACCAACACAATAACAAACATTCACAGAGTACTGAACAAAAATGAATAAAAAATACATGTACATTCACACTACCATTCAAAAAAACTTTTTTAAAAAGAAATTGATACTTTTATTCATCAAGGACGCACTAAATTGATCAAAAGTGATACATTTATAATGTTTCCATTTCAAATAAATGCTGTTCTTTTGAACTTTCTATGCATCAAAGAATCCTGAGAAATGAAATGTATCACGGTTTACACAAAAATATAATCATAAATGTGTCTTGAGCATCAAATTCTCATATCAGAATGATTTGTGAAGGGTCATGTGACACTGAAGACTGGAGTAATGATGATAAATTCAGCTTTGATCACAGGAATAAATTACACTTTACTATATATTCACATAGAGAACAGCTGATTCACACTGGAGTCATATCTCACTGTTTACTGTAGTTATGATCAGATTAATGAGCAGAAGAGACTCTTTCAGAAACAACCAGACTTTGGAACATTAGTGTGTATATGTGTTTGTCAGCTGTTAACTGTTATGTGTGTGTATGTCAAAATAAATGTAGTTTCTTGATTTCATTTTTATTTTCATTCACTAATAATGATTTTCCCTCTTGCGTCCATCTTGGCGGAAGTCCAGTCAAAGCGAGATGAACCCAAAACGATAAGACTCAATGCGCCACCCGATACCTTGTGAACGGAAGCGCTATCCAACTCCCTTTGTCCTGCAGCAGAGCATTCTGGGAGGTTTTGTGTTGGAAGTCGTCATTTGGAGGACGAGGGTCCGGGGATCCCGGCCAAGAGCGTCTGACAAGAAACATTTGTTTCTCATTTGGCCGGCGAGCTTGAATGAGTTGAGCGGATACTCGCATTTCTCTGGTTACAGGATCTGTCCCGTTTTGTTATGTTCCAAATGATGAAGAATTGGAGAGTGCACAAAAGCCAAACCCCAAAACTGAGCCATTACTCGCTGAAAAAAGCCTCCGCACGGAGATCTGCACGGTCTCAGGCTCACAGCGGCCAACACACATGATATTTAGTGGCAAATCCGCAGGAACAGTGTTCCCTTTCATGTGCAGGAGCGTAAAATCTGTGTAAACAAATCCTTAGAGACCCAGACAACAGGGAACGTTCTGACAAAGTTCTCTCAAAGTTATGAACAAACGTTCTTCCAGTAACATTCATTCAGAGTTATCTGGTCCTTAAAGTTTTACACGCATACAAAACATTTTTTTATACAGTACACTGTTCATGGATGCTTTTCTGAAGCCTTTACACTGGGTTATTACGTCTGACCCGGGATCTGGGTAACACTAAACCTATCCAAACACTGGGTTGTTACGTCTGACCCGGGATCTGGGTAACACAAAAACTACCCAAACACTGGGTTGTTACGTCTGACCCGGGATCTGGGTAACACAAAAACTACCCAAACACTGGGTTATTACGTCTGACCCGGGATCTGGGTAACACAAAATCTACCCAAACACTGGGTTATTACGTCTGACCCGGGATCTGGGTAACACAAAAACTACCCAAACACTAGGTTATTACGTCTGACCCGGGATCTGGGTAACACTAAACCTATCCAAACACTGGGTTGTTACGTCTGACCCGGGATCTGGGTAACACAAAAACTACCCAAACACTGGGTTGTTACGTCTGACCCGGGATCTGGGTAACACAAAAACTACCCAAACACTGGGTTATTACGTCTGACCCGGGATCTGGGTAACACAAAATCTACCCAAACACTGGGTTATTACGTCTGACCCGGGATCTGGGTAACACAAAATCTACCCAAACACTGGGTTATTACGTCTGACCCGGGATCTGGGTAACACAAAATCTAACCAAACACTGGGTTGTTAAGCCCGACCCGGGATCTGGGTAACACAAAATCTACCCAAACACTGGGTTGTTACGTCTGACCCGGGATCTGGGTAACACAAAATCTACTCAAACACTGGGTTGTTAAGCCCGACCCGGGATCTGGGTAACACAAAATCTACCCAAACACTGGGTTCTTACGCCCAACCCGGGATCTGGGTAACACAAAATCTACCCAAACACTGGGTTGTTACTTCTGACCCGGGATCTGGGTAACACAAAATCTACCCAAACACTGGGTTGTTACGCCCAACCTGGGATCTGGGTAACTAAAATCTAACCAAACACTGGGTTGTTACGTCTGACCCGGGATCTGGGTAACACAAAATCTACCCAAACACTGGGTTGTTACTTCTGACCCGGGATCTGGGTAACACAAAATCTACCCAAACACTGGGTTGTTACGTATGACCCGGGATCTGGGTAACACAAAAAAATCCCAAAGACTGAAAAAATACCCCCCAAAAAATAACGCAAAAGGCTTAACCCAGAATTTGGGTAGAAAAAATAACCCAAGATTTTTAGAGTGCAGTTGTGCATTCATTCATACTACTAGTTTCAGAAGAGTAGCCTAACATTCCCATAATATTTTCAAAATAATAAAATTGGAATGTTTTACCTAACGTTTGCATAACCAAGAAGAATAACATTTTTAAGTACGTTTCATCGCTTAATGGGAACGTTATCAAAACACATTTCTGTGAAGCACATGAACATAAACACGGCTAGTGTGTTTGTTACGCCTTCAAGCTGAGAGTGAGATGCAGCTCATGGTTCAAACACACACTTCTACACACACACACACAGACAGAGTGTTGATTCTGGGAATGCATGGCGTGGGAGGGGAAGTTTGTTTCTTTGGACACATCTGGCTTCAATATGAACAATGCATTTTCTTTTTCTTTTTTTTAAAGGAAAATACCATTCACATAAAAAGAACTGGGCTCTTTGCAAACCAAATTGTTTTCACATTTTATAAATGATATTATATATAAACCTTTTGGAACAAACTAAAAACAAAAATGCGCTGAAAACATGTAGTTAGGAAGTGAAATGCATGTATTTTTTCCAAGTAGTTATTGTTGTCTAATGTTCTAAAGTCTAAAGTCTAAGTTCTCTATTGTGCCGTATATCTGAGTGAAACGCTTCTCAAACAAGAACAAATGTAGGGCGTTGGGAATTGATTGGATGGTTGTGGTTTGCTATTGGTGGATCTCATGTGAGTGACAGGTTGCCCCGCCCTCGTCATCAGAGAAGAGATGAAGTTATTTTGATTCAAGATTATTAACACAATAATGATGTGCACCCATAAATCATTTAGAATAAACGCTGCAATATTCCATTAAAAATGTGACTTCACGTAATACCTCCTGTTCTTGTGGCATTGAATAAAATAAATAAAATCACATGCTTGCAGCGTGCACATCTTTGTTGATTATAATTGGGTGGTTTAGTGCATAACTAGTAGCTGTGGTTGATCATAACCACACCGCAAACTAAAACGCTCTCATTATAATCAACCAGACAGACAGAGATCCCTGATTATACTGGAGGATGTGTGTGTGTCTCTCATTTTTCTTCTCTTCTTTTTCTCTACACTTTCTATTTTTGTCTGTGTGTTGATATATTATGTGTTCCATCACTCTGTTATTATAACAAAGGTAAAGGAGAGAGAGTGAGAGAGTGTGTGTGTGTGTGTGTGTGAGAGAGAGAGAGAGATGAAACCATGTCAGTTACGCAACATGTTCCTCCTGCTCTGCTTTTTTTCCGTCTGGGAAGAAAAAAAGTCAATTACCGCCGGTGTCCCTCAGGCCTCGTCTGCCATCCAATCAGAGCGCGGGACCTCCACCATGACAACGGGTTACTAAGCAGAATCTCCTGACAGGAGGAGCGTCAGTGGTGAGAAGATGAGCGACTCTTTCTCTTCATCATGAGGAAAACTGTGGAAGATGCAACACATGAGCATGGATGTATTACATTAATATTCCGTATTGAGGCATGAATTAATAAATCACAAAGGAAAAGTATCATTCATATAAAAAAAAAACTTTTTTTCACAAGTCATTTTAAATTTATTTGTAGTTTCTTTTCTATTTCCAGAGGAGCTGGTGCAAACGGACTGTCTGATCTTAAAATAACACGGTCCAGTCAGCATCTGTGTGTGTGTGTGTGTGTGTGTGTGTTTGTGTGTGTGTGTCTCACAGAACAGTGTCTGTTTTTGCAGATTATATTTTCGCAGGACCACCCATGAGCCCCTGAGTGTATGGGCCGTGAGTGTGTGTGAGTGAGAGCGTGTGAGAGTGTGTGTGTTAGTGTGTAAGCAGCAGCTCTCAGACGGGCTTTATGGATTATAACAGTCTCTGCAGGTGAGACACCATTATCATCAGAAGGGCCGTTTCCTGAAGGAGTGTGTGTGTGTGTGTGTGTGAGAGAGAGAGAGAGAGAGAGTGTAAGTGTGTGTGTGTCTGTGTGTGAGAGTGTGTGTGTGTGTGTGTTTGTGTGTGTGAGAGAGTGAGTGTGAGTGTGTGTGTGAGTGAGAGAGTGAGTGTGTGTGTGTCTGTGTGTGTGAGAGAGAGTGAGAGAGAGAGAGAGAGAGAGAGAGAGAGAGTGTAAGTGTGTGTGTGTGTGTTTGTGTGTGTGAGAGAGTGAGTGTGAGTGTGTGTGTGTGTGTGAGTGAGAGAGTAAGTGTGTGTGTGTCTGTGTGTGTGAGAGAGAGTGAGTGTGTGTGTTAGTGTGTAAGCAGCAGCTCTCAGACGGGCTTTATGGATTATAACAGTCTCTGCAGGTGAGACACCATTATCATCAGAAGGGCCGTTTCCTGAAGGAGTGTGTGTGTGTGTGTGTGTGTGTGTGTGTGTGTGTGTGTGTTTGGCTATGTGAGGGCCAAATGTTGTCATTTATATAGTGAAATATTATGACATATGATTATAATTTACTGGTACTCACTATAGTTAAAAGGCTTATAAATCAGTCAAAACTTGTTTTTATATAAATCTAGTGTTTTGCATGTTTCTGTGATCGAGGTTTAGGGGTTTATCATGATATAAAATCAATGGAAGTCTCTGTGTTATGGGATATAGACTCAAGACAGGGACCAAATCAGGAGATGTTGGATTATTTACACAGATGAGATGAGTATAGCAATGGTGAATATTTGCAGACATAAAAACCACAGGAGGATGAATGATACTGACAGTCTTTGTTTTTGCAGATGGATTGGAGAGTGTGTATGGATAGAATGATGGCGCGCACACACACCTCGCTTGAACAGGTGAGTAACAGCTTTGCAGGAACACAGAACAGGAGACGAGTAACAGCCAATGGTTAGGCGTCCATTGCTCTAACAAGACCTGAGGTGTGTGCTTTTATACAGAGTGTGATTGGTGAGGGAATGAGCTGCAGGTGTGTGTGATCTGTACTCTTGTTGTGATTGGCTGGCAGATCCATGACAGTATGCAATGTCCTTCACTAGTGAAAATGTGTGTGTGCTATTCACTCTCCACACAATTTATGTTCCTCATAATCTTGAATCAGAATAACTTCATCTCTTCTCTGATGACGAGGGCGGGGCACCTGTCACTCACATGAGATCCACCAATAGCAAACCACAACCATCCAATCAATTTCCCACAGACACAATCAAGCCCCGCCCTACATTTGCTCTTGTTTGAGAAGCGTTTCACATACGGCACAATAGAGAAGAGCAACATAAGAGTGATATAATTTTCCTCTGGGATATTTAATAAAACATTTTATGAAATCAAACCCAACAGACGTTCAGAAGTGCAGATGCATTAGCAGTGGTGTGTAAATGTTATTGCATTATATATGGAATGACACATGCAGATTTTCTCCCTGATATAAACACAGGATGGAGTCGCATTCCTAGTGTTCGTCAGTCATTCCTCCTGACCTTGACGGTTCCTGCCAAGCCACGGGCTGTAATTACTGGGGCGGAGGCGCTACTGCGAACTCTTTTTCCGGAAATCTCGGAATATCTTACCCACTTAACTGTATTTTGCTCAACACAACGAAAACAACAGCTCTGGAGGAGAATAACAGCTGGAATCAGTGCCATGTGTCTCAGACGTTCATCGCAGCACATGCCGCAAACACATGGAAAACATCTGCACCAAACATATATATATCAAAGGGAAAACTGGCCGGCTGCGTTATTTTAAACATTTCAAACCTCGGGCTGGTTCTGTACTCAAGCGGTTTGGAGGGTTGGGTGATTTAGACGACGTATGTGATGTATTTCTGCTGAATGGAAACAGATGAAGGTACCAGGGTAAAACATAGTTCTCATAGCAGCGCTGGATGTTAAAGTCATGAACAGGAAGTTACACTCTTTTGTTCCTTATTGTGTCGTACATCGATCAGGCATAACATTATGAAGTGAATAGCACTGATGATCTCTTCATCACGGCTCCTGTTAGTGGGTGGGATATATTAGGCAGCAAGTGAACATTTTGTCCTCAAAGTTGATGTGTTAGAAGCAGGAAAAATGGGCAAGCGTAAGGATTTGAGCGAGTTTGACAAGGGACAAATTGTGATGGCTAGACGACTGGGTCAGAGCATCTCCAAAACTGCAGCTCTTGTGGGGTGTTCCCGGTCTGCAGTGGTCAGGATCTATCAAAAGTGCTCCAAGGAAGGAACAGTGGAGAACCGGAGACAGGGTCATGGGCGGCCAAGGCTCATTGATGCACGTGGGGAGCGAAGGTTCTGCTGGGAAACCTTGGGTCCTGCCATCCATGTGGATGTTACTTTGACACGTACCACCTACCTAAGCATTGTTGCAGACCTTGTACAGCCTTTCATGGAAACGGTATTCCCTGGTGGCTGTGGCTCTTCCAGCAGGATAATGCTCCTGACACAAAGCACAAATGCTTCAGGAATGGTTTGAGGAGCACAACAACGAGTTTGAGGTGTTGACTTGGCCTCCAAATTCCCCAGATCTCAATCCAATCGAGCATCTGTGGGATGTGCTGAACAAACAAGTCCGATCCATGGAGGCCCCACCTCGCAACTTACAGGACTTAAAGGATCTGCTGCTAACATCTTGGTGCCAGATACCACAGCACACCTTCAGGAGTCTAGTGGAGTCCATGCCTCGACAGGTCAGGGCTCTTTTGGCAGCAAACACAATATTAGGTCATAATGTTATGCCTGATTGTTGTATATCTGAGTGAAACGCTTCTCAAACAAGAACAAATGTAGGGCGGGGCTTGATTGTGTCTGTGGGGAATTGATTGGATGGTTGTGGTTTGCTATTGGTGGATCTCATGTGAGTGACAGGTTGCCCCGCCCTCGTCATCAGAGAAGAGATGAAGTTATTCTGATTCAAGATTATTAACACAATAATGATAAATCATTTAGAATAAACACTGCAATATTCCATTGTCAATTCTGTTTTCATGCCGACTTTAAAATGCTGCGTTCCACTCAGCTCGGAAAGTTGGAAAAGTGCAATAGAAGTCGGAAACTTTGAATCCATCAATGCAAAATAAGGAAAGTTTATTTTTTAAGAGTGTATCAAGGAGGAATATCTGAACATCTGACATGAATGGATGGCGGCAGAAGTTCTCACTAACCAATCACTTCAGCCGGACAGAGGGGCGTTTCCTCATGCGGCTGTTCTGATTGGTTCAGTCTCATGGAACATCTCATGAGGCCGTGAGCGGCGCAGTTGCTGTGGTGATATGGTGTGAGAGAGAACAGGGCTCTCTTTGAAAGGCTCAAGTGTGTGTGTGTGTGTCAGTGAGTTTACATTGCCTGGCTGCCATCAACCCACGGAGCGGATCTCGGAAAATTACTGGCTTATGGCTTTATAAACACACCGACTGAGGGTGACCTCGAACAAACACACTGTACAGTACAAGAACTCAATGAATCTATTTTAGGGAACATGCAGATCATGTGGCCCAGATGCACAAAAACACTCAAAACCACAGAAACGACAGCTACAACTAGGATGAAAACATTGGGTTTTGCTGTGAATAGAGTTCACCTATGATGCTTTAAAATGCTGTCTAGCTTTTAGAGTTTATGATTCAGGCCTTGAATATCTAAAGCATCCTTCATTATGCAGCTCATAAATCCAAACTGATGGAACAAAACGACACTGTTTCCTCGCCGGCGCATCAGTCGCACAGACGGGAGTTAAAAGTGAAGCTGTGGTTTAACAGTTAAGCACATGATTGCATGTGAAAATTACACTGCTGCCGCTGGGAAGGGAGGAACAGACGAGATGCACGACGCAGGGGTGTGTGTGTGTGTGTGTGTGGTCTGCTGACAGAGGGGAATTCCAAACCTGGGATTAACTCCGGCTGATCGAGGGCCAGCGAGCAAAGGACACAGGAAGGAATGCGTTACGGCGGTACACAGAATGTGTGTAATTATAAGGCACATGCTGGAGACACACACACACACACACACACTTTTGAAGAGTTTAAGCTCTGTCGCAAAAGATTTCCAGAAGTAAAAATAGCATTTAGTGATGAAGTATAAACCATTATTAAAGTTTATTATACACAGTTTCTGTCTCGTGTTAATCTTGAGTATCTATAGAGTAGTGTTGATCCTTCATATCTCCCAAGAGTCTTTAGTTTATCATATTTATAAAAGACAGATACACTGTACCGATTCTTTCAGAAAACAGCCGAGCTCGTGGAGGCGTGCAGTGGGCGGAGCTAAAGAGAGAGAGAAACACACACACACACATACACACACACACTCCCGTAACCCGAACAAAGCTCGTTGATGTGTGAGTGTGTGTGTGTGTGTGTGTGCTCATCCTGGATAAGTGCCCATACAAGGAGTTCCGCCCTTTATGATGTCATACAGGGCCATACTCAAAAAAAACTTTCTGAAACTTGTTTGAATCCTGAAGGAGTGTATTTGGCACAGAAATACTCTGTCACACGTCCAACTTGTTTTTTGAAACTTTGTTTATCATGAGAATCAAGGCAGAATGCAGGAAATAGCATTAGATGATGCTGATGTGTGCTTCAGTAGACGACATTCAGTCAGTGTGACCTGAAAATACTGTAACCATGGAAACACTGTTACCATGAATTTGTTTAGTAAACAACTGATAGCCTCATTGAACAGTTGATATTTATAGAATTATGAGCTTTCTAAGAAGCAAACTGTAGTTTTTCTCTCTTTTATCATCAGATCTGAAGACAATTGCATAATGCACTTTACTAACACTTAAAGCAAGCAAAATCAAATGAATTATAAATCTTACTTTATCCAATGTTCAGATTTCTGTGCTGGAAATGTATGCAAATGATTGCATATTTATTTAGACCACACCTCATTTGCATATTTAAACATAACATTTCAGAAAACCCGTAATACAAAACACTGTTCACCTGTGGTTTCTTGCTTTAAAAGCGTTTAAAACTACAGTACAAATCACTTGATCAAACTGGATAAGTCCTCGTTCCTCAGAATGACCGCTGAGCGCTGAAGCACGGACACGCATGGAAAGCGATAGCTTTGGGAAGCTGACATTAAATGCAGGAGGAGTGTCTGCTGTTGTGAATGGAGACGTATTTGGGTTACACAGGGAAGAACTTGTTCACACAATGTGCTGTATAATCCCATGACATGTAACCTCAGAGATGCACACACTCTCTCTTACACACACACACACATAGTCACACACACACAAATTACACAGTCAGATTACTTTTTGATGTAACGAGTAAAGTAACGCATTACAAGTAACACATTACGTAATCAGATTACTCTTTGATGTAACGAGTAAAGTAACACATTACAAGTAACATACATTACGTAATCAGATTACTCTTTGATGTAACGAGTAAAGTAACACATTACAAGTAACATACATTATGTACACTAACACACACACACACATACACACACACACACTCTCTTATAAACACAAACACACATACACACACACACACACACACAAACACACACTCACTCACACACACACTAACACACAGACCCACACACACCCACACACAAATACACACACACACTAACACACACACTCACATACATACTCTCTCTGATACGCACACACACACACACGTTGGTTACGTGGAATGAAACAGGTATCCTTGGAGTCCTCTGTCTCCCTACAATGGATCTGAAAGCGGCCGTGTCTCTCCCCACCCCACAAACTGCTCTTTCCCACACTTAATAATTAACCAATGAAAAACGAACCGCACATGAAACTCGAGACACAAACCTGAACTTTTCCTCCCAAGAGGTTGTTTGGTCACCTGATCCGGCCGGCCAATCACACATCACGTCTCCTCTGATAAGAGCGGCCTGACTCGAGCATCTATTCATGTGTGTGACATAATGAACCCGCTCAATTAGTCCGTGGTTGTTTGCCAACGTGTGTTTTTCCACAGTAAATGTTTCATTAGTCAAAGATCACGTGTCACGTGTGTGTAAATGATGTATGATCTGCTGCAAGACCCTCATGGCTCTGGCTTCAGTTGATTTAAATATATATATTTGCCATCACAAGACTATTATATTATATGATATTAATTATAATATATTATTTAATATATAAACAGTTACAAGGTTTCCAGACATTGCGTTATCCACTTCTGAAATAAAGAAATCAATGCAAGAAACACAGAACTCATGCTTCAGATCTGTTTTCATCACAAACCTGCTCAACAACAAACATGACTGTCTACAACTGGATGATGAAACGGATCGTTTGACGGAATAATTCAAGTCTTATTGAAACTTTAAACCTGTGCTGGCAGCAGCTGAGAGTCTCTAGCTGCATCTATAAGACAGTTACCACAGTGATGGACCACCATCTCCGTCTCTCAGCGTCTGAGATGCTGCGGTGACAAAGCAGACAATCGTTTTGAATGGTCTAATATAAAAAAAATGCAAAAAAGATGAGAAAATATACTAATTACATCCAAAAAGTAATCTGATTACGTTTTGCATGTTACTTGTAATGTGTTACTTTACCGTTACATCAAAAAAGTAACCCGATTACATAATGTATGTTACTTGTAATGTGTTACTGTATTTGTTACATCCAAAAGTAATCTGATTACATAATGTATATTACTTGTAATGCGTTACTTTACTCATTACATCAAAAAGTAATCCGATTACGTAATGTATGTTACTTGTAATGCGTTACTTTACTCGTTACATCAAAAAGTAATCTGATTACATAATGTGTTACTTGTAATACGTTACTTTACTCGTTACATCAAAAAAGTAATCTGATTACATAATGTATGTTACTTGTAATGCGTTACTTTACTCGTTACATCAAAAAGTAATCTGATTACGTAATGCCTGTTACTTGTAATGCGCTTACATCAAAAAGTAATCATGCAAAGTTCAACTTGTATGAATTCACTTTCTGCTGGTCTAATGGGAACAAACTCAATTGCATTTGCAATAATTGGTAAAAAAATTAATCTGCATTGTTTATCCTTTTGATCTTTTATTTAAAAAATGCACAAAAATCGAACCTTTCATTGGAGTAAAAGAATTGAAAGTGGGGGGTAAATCACATTATGAAATAAATGCTTTTCTCCAAAACACGATGGCCACAATTATTGGCACCCCTAGAATTTTTTATGAGTAAAATATCTCTGAGGTATATTCCCATTCATATTTACATTTCTTAGCACCACATGTTGTTTGGGAGGGATTCAAGAAAAATCCTCCTCGCTCATCCAGAAACAAACTCCAGCACATTCAGATCAGACACGACTGGAGCTTCAGACGGGACGGTTCTGTGGTCACATGACACTATAAAAAGAGCTTTTGGCAGCAAATCCACCAGATGGGTTTGGTGCAAACAGGGATAAAAAGCACCCCATGCCTACGGTTAAATACACCGCTGGATCTTTAGTGTTGTGGGCCTATTTTTTTGCTGGAGGTCCTGGACATCTTGTTCAGACACATGGCATCATGGATTCTAGCAAATACCAACAGATAAAAACTCAAAACCTGACGGCCTCTGCTAGAAATCTGATAATGGGCCGTGGTTGGATCTTCCATCAGGACAACGATCTGAAACAAACATCAAAATCAACACACAAATGTGTCACTGAACACAGAATGAAGCTTCTGCCATCACCATCCCAGTCCCTGACCTGAACCCTATAGAGAATGAGTGATGAGCTGAAGAGAAGAAGCACCAGCATGGATCTGGGAATCTGAGGGATCTGGAGGGATTCTGTATGGAGGAACGGTCTCTGATCTCCAAACTCATCAGGCATTTTTTAATAAAAGATCAAAAGGATAAACAATGCAGATTTATTTTTACAGCCATATTTGATCATATTTACCAGGGGTGCCAATAATTCTGACCACCACTGTAAAACTATAATTTGAGACTAAACTCATATTTAAAACAGGACTCGACTCGAGCTCCATTTACTCTCCTGAGCGATAAGAGAGCAAACCTCTGACGAGCATTACAGTCTGTTACAGTCAGACTAACACTGCGATTTCCCAAAGTCACACTGACAGAGATTCCCACTGGCATTCAGTCAGTGTCGCACCTGTGGCTCTGATAGCAGTGTGTGTGTGTGTGTGTGTGTGTGTGTGTGCGGGTCACAGCTGGCAGCATCTTCCCCAAATATCATCTCTCTTTCTATTTATACCAGCACTCCGTCCTTCAGGAGTCATGGCGACGGCTGCGTCATCACTCCAGGTGCTCTGTGGGCGGTCGCCATGGTTACGGCAATGGGCTCACACCCAATAAGGTGCCGGGAGTCACGGGGAGAATCTGTGTCTCTTTGTTTTCGGGAAAACACGCATCACGTGATGTTTTTCCAGCAGAGGGAATCAATCTCACTATCCTGCTTCAGTGAGTTACTGATGAGAGAGATTTTTCTGTTCAGGTGCATCAATTTAATTAATTTTGCATATTGCTGCATAATGCAACTGATTACATATAATAATGATGATGCTTTGATTTGTACCACATGATACTGTGGACCAACTTTAAAAATCACTCATTTGATACAGCCAAAATGTATTCTCAGATTTTAATTTTATTTTAATATTAATCAAAAAATATTTGTTTTCCCAAAGACAAAACCATTTATGCAAAGTAAAAATATTATTTGTCATAACTTAATGGTAACCAAAATGTTACTTAATGTAGATCAATATAATAATGTTTGGCTTTTTACAACTTAAATTTCACCATAAACAAAAGC
Source organism: Rhinogobio ventralis (assembly GCA_039654625.1). NCBI lineage: Eukaryota > Metazoa > Chordata > Actinopteri > Cypriniformes > Gobionidae > Rhinogobio > Rhinogobio ventralis. The sequence goes on along the minus strand of CM077213.1, from coordinate 616,618 downwards.
TAAATTAGCTATAATATACATTTTGTTAATAAATGTTTCCTAATTATAAATAAAGACAGGAATATTCATCAAAAGACCTTAATGTTTATATGCATAAAATAAGCATATGCATTTTAAAATATGCATAATCTGTTCTATTATGAACTCACAAAACCAGAAAAATTTATAAAACCCACAATAATTTCTGCCATCACTCTTTTTTAAATTATATTTATAGAAATAAAACAAAATTAAAATATTAGATGAAAAAATATTAGATATTCATTACTTAATACAAACTCAAAATTGAAAAAGCTAAATTGAAAAAAAGTGCATAACAAAATGACTAAAACAAACAAATGTTCAAATTAAAACTGAAAAAGTAAAAATAAAACCTAATTCCAAATATTAATAAATAACTATTTTAAATGCAAATTTCAGGATGCAACTGCTGTGAGCTGTCATACGCTTCAGATATGAAATAAAATCAAAATATTAGATAACATTTTTTTAGTGTTAGTGTTATTTTCTTTTAGAAAATATGAAAAAAAAATTTATTTTGATTATAGAAAACCATGTTAATTCTGAAAACAATGTCACACAATAATAATCAATAAATGTCTCAGAAACATTGTTCTAATATCCCACAGGGAACGTTTCCACGACGTATTGCAGACGAGAAAAATGACGCCGCACAAACAAACTTGCCTGTTTTCTCATTTTACCTTGCCGTGTTTTTAATAAGTGCATCAGTGTCTGTCAGGAGCGACGGCTTCATACTCATCATGTGAAAGGACCAAATGAATAGATGCAACCTTTGAAACCTGTAAATGTCCGCGGCCTCAGAGACGGAGTCGGCGCTGCTGATATGACTATATTTAGAGCGCTGAGAAAGATAAAGTTCTCCGAATCCATCCGAGCAAAATAACCTCTGGATGTCAGCCACTGTAAACGCCACTTTCCCTGAGCTGGGGAAATAAGCAACAGCTGTTGTTATTGTTTTGTGCGCGACATGAAATTCCAGCTAACACGAAGGTCAAAGGTCAGCGTCGTTACGATAGCAGACCTCTCTGCAGCATCCAGCAGCTGAAGAGACATGAACATAGTCTATCAAATATGGAGATTTGTGCATGTCGAGTGTGATATTGAGCATATGCGGTACCTCGAGCAACAGAAGAGTTCTCCAGATCTGAACTGAATGAACCTAAAAATGAAATAATAATGAATGTTAAGACTGAACCACATGCAAACACAAACAGTGTGTGTATCAAGAGGCAATTTTATTCAGCATGTCTTTACATTAAACAGCCAAAACTGTTTGTTTTTCCATCAGCAGCAAAGTACAGGTACAGTGTTGTTACTGTTAACTAAAACTAAAATGATTAAAAATAGCTCCCGGTAATTGAAATAAAGCAAAGAAATGGAAGTTGAACAGCTAAAATTACTAAAAAACAAAATGACTAAAACAAACAAATGTTCAAATGAAAACTGAAAATGCTAAATTTCAAAATATTAATAAATAACGATTTTAAATATGTACTACTCCCACATCTGATAAAATTCATAAAAATCAATTTATTTGACATTTATCCATTGTAGTCTTGAGTTTCTTCCAGGAACACGTCACAATATTCCTCATTATAATAATTAATACGCAGAATAAAGGGGCGGGGCCTGGTTGGGTTAGTTAGTCGTGTGTTGAAACTGCCGGTTATGGTAAGGGGCGGGACATTTCCCAAACACCAATCACAACACACCGCTCCAGCCGACCAATCAGAGCACAGTGTGCTTTTCAGAAGGAGGGGCTTCACAGAGACAGGAACTAAACAGAGTTACTGACAGACTGGGAAGAGAGGAGCCGCAACAATGGAGAATATGAGGAATAATCAACCTTCAATCCACTCCTGCTCTAGTAGAGCCAGAAGCATCATATGGGCTCTTTAATAAAGAAAACATAGTCACTTTAAGTCCTGTGGTTTTGTTGATGATTTTATAGGTCAATCCCGCACCTGCGGTGTGAATCTCTGACCCCTACAGATGTTCAAGGTCACTGGATCCGTGTCTCTGCTTTCCGAAAGCTGCAGCCAAGCTTACAGGCTTGTAAATGAATCAAAGTGATCACCGAAGGAAAGTGCGCTCTAAACTTTTCCGCTCTCAGGGTTTCCTATTTAAATCGTGCAGCTCTTTCCTGCGGAGCGGCGTGTCACTCTGATATATCGGCTCATTTCCACTGATGAAGAGCCAGACACACAGAGGACGAACGCCACCATTCCTCACCGCTGCCAAATCACTCAAAAGTCCAACTCTACGCGTGTCACCTACTCCGTCGTGCCCTTAAACGTCTTCTAAAACTGCAGCGACACGTGCATCGCATCATTATGACATCATCTGACTAACCTATGATGTCATCCACACACAGCAACTGCGATTGAGTTCTGTTTCTGCAGACGTCCACACAAACACTGTCCAGGTTCATGGAAATCCTCATCCGTTGCTCGTTTCCGCAGACGCTCGCGGTCCTGATCCGATCGCTTCCCTGTTTCCTTCCTCTGATTATCACTGGAAACTGCACTAATTTAACACATTTGTATTGCATTTGAATTTTGGCCCTTGGGAAAAGGATTCCTGAATTCCTGGATTTTGAATTGAGGTAGAGATTCAGAGAGTGGGAGTTTCCTGTGTGTTGAAAAGGCAGCTTTGGTGCACAGCACACGGATGACGTGAGTCTGATGAGAATCCTGAAGTCTGACGGCATGATCCGCTCGGCTCGGTTTCCTGCGCTGTCAGCACTGGGTCGTGTTTCTCCAGACACTGAATCACATCTACAGGGCAGCTGTCTGTCTGCGACTCGACCCGATCCGCCGGCACCGGGACCGGCCTGCCCGCAGACTCAATCAGAGCTGCTGGTAATGGAGGGTGAGGTCATGCTGGAGAGACGCGCTTAATGTGTCCATATATCAGATGAATGTAATGTGGGAGTCTCAGGAAAATCAATGCAGGATTCACTGGAGAGTCACGAGCTGATGGACACTCAGGCCTTATTTAGCTTGCACTGTAAACAGCACTCAGACATATGATGGTAATAACAATATAAATGATAAATAAATAAAAATGCATACATATACATAAATAAAAATATACATGTGGATTTATATACAGTATATATACCATAATATTATATTATCATAATATAAAAATTGTGTCTGTACACTATATATATATATATATATATATATATATATATATACACACACACCGATCAGGCATAACATTATGACCACCTTCCTAATATTGTGTTGGTCCCCCTTTTGCTGACCCGTCGAGGCATGGACTCCACTAGACCCCTGAAGGTGTGCTGTGGTATCTGGCACCAAGATGTTAGCAGCAGATCCTTTAAGTCCTGTAAGGTGCGAGGTGGGGCCTCCATGGATCGGACTTGTTTGTTCAGCACATTGCTCTGTGGTCCAGTTCTGATGCTCACGTGCCATTGTTGGTGCTTTCGGCGGTGGACAGGGGTCAGCATGGGCACCCTGACTGGTCAGCGGCTATGCAGCCCCATACGCAACAAACTGAGATGCTCTGTGTATTCTGACACCTTACTATCAGAACCAGCATTAACCTCTGGAGCAATTTGAGCTCCAGTAGCTCGTCTGTTTGATCGGACCACACGGGCCAGCCTTCGCTCCCCACGTGCATCAATGAGCCTTGGCCGCCCATGACCCTGTCTCCGGTTCTCCACTGTTCCTTCCTTGGAGCACTTTTGATAGATCCTGACCACTGCAGACCGGGAACACCCCACAAGAGCTGCAGTTTTGGAGATGCTCTGACCCAGTCGTCTAGCATCACAATTTGGCCCTTCCTCGCTCAAATCCTTACGCTTGCCCATTTTTCCTGCTTCTAACACATCAACTTTGAGGACAAAATGTTCACTTGCTGCCTAATATATCCCACCCACTAACAGGAGCCGTGATGAAGAGATAATCAGTGTTATTCACTTCACCTGTCAGTGCTCATAATGTTATGCCTGATCGGTGAGGAAAATATTTTATATTTTTAAAAATAATAAATTGTAAATATGTTAAATATGAGGGAAGAACAAAACACTAAACTTGGTTAAGGTGACAAAATTATGAGGCAAAAAGCATACATTGACTACAACATAATCAGTTATTAATATTTTGTTGGTTTTCTTTTGTTTCTTCATGCGTTCATAATTTCCTTGTATGACAATCTGGCCAAAAATGTTACACAGTTTGTCATGTTTCATTGCGTTATTATCACAAATAAAACTATTGACTCTCAAAGCACAACTATGCAATATGCTTACAAAATCTTCAACACATTTGAATAATATTTGAATAAAGGGTGAAGATGTCAATGTTCTTAGGCCCGACGTCACTATGCAGCAATTAGAAATACTTCCACTTTAAACTGGGAAGAAAAACCAACGTTTGCCAAACATCCGCAGAATCCTCCAATAACACAAGCCCTCCCCTATGGAAGCTGGTTTATCTCACAGTTATGACTCTGTTTCCTCAAGTTTATATCACAAAGAAAAGTCAGTGAGATATACATTCACAACTGGGAGATAAAATGTAGCAATAAACTTTTTCAAGTCGTCATGAAAGGGAAGTTACACTCGTCTTTTCTTCTCTATTGTGCCGTATATCAGAGAGAAACGCTTCTCAAACAAGAACAAATGTAGGGCGGGGCTTGATTGTGGGAATTGATTGGATGGTTGTGGTTTGCTATTGGTGGATCTCATGTGAGTGACAGGTTGCCCCACCCTCGTCATCAGAGAAGAGATGTCGCTGTTATTCGGATTCAGGATTAAATTCATTCCACAATCTCCAGACCAGCCGTTATATCTCGTATGGCTTTGCCAGGGAAACACAGAGGACACTGTGCCGGGCGGGTGAAGTTCAGCCCCTGCGCTGTGGTTCGGGTTACCCTGTTCTCTTCAGTTCTGGTGGACGAGAGCCTCATTATTCCTGTATGGATCTGCTCCGGTTACAGTCGTTTCTGCCAACATCATCCGTCTGGGCATGAGAGTCGCTGATGACTAACACAAACTCCCTGTGGACGGATTATTTAAATCACACTAAAGGCCAAACGTTGTTACATTCACATGCATTTGCCAGATGCTTTTATCAAAAAGTCAGTTCACCCATTTCCTCAAACTCATGACCGTGATTCTAGTGTTTGAGCTACAGGAGCTACAGGAACGTAAATAAGCAGAAGATACGGGTGTGCACAAGCACATCTTGGCAAATCTGTCTGCACAGGTGCATTATGGGTAATGGCATACTCAGCGTGACCTCAGAACATGGACAGAAAAGTCCCAGTGGCAGTTATGAAATCCCCGTCAGGCAGTTTCACTTCTCTAGTGTTGCTTTCAAATCCGGCCACTGATCCAACACTGTAAATACTGTAGACAAACACCTGCAGCACACACACACACTCACACACAGTTCCGAGGAATGACGGACAGACTGTGACGGAGGGTCACAAGACAGGAAAAAGGGTAAAGTTCAGCAAGAGCCATTCAAAATGTCACTTTCACTTCAGAAACTGAAATCAGTGGCTCATTCATACAGCACAGATTCATTTCTCTACGGCTTAAAACTATGAATACAGCACTTAATGCTGGAAATGATATTTTATATCTCACAGGTACACAAATTTCTACAATAAAACTGACCGTTTATTTAGAAATATAAGTGTTTTTTTATATAGTGAAAAAAATTAAATGCAGAATATTTTCCTGTTGGTCTTTCATAAAATAAGTGGCAAAATAAAATGGTTACTGGTAGGAAAACAACAGAACAAATAAGTTATATTTAATATAAGTTTGACTAAAATACACTACATTGCCAAAAGTATTGGGACACCCCTCCAAATCCCTGAGTTCAGGTGTTCAATCACTTCATGGCCACATGTGTATAAATCAAGCACTAGGCATGCAGACGCTTCTACAAACATTAGTGAAAGAATGGGTCGCTCTCAGGAGCTCAGTGAACTCAAGCGTGGTACCGTGATAGGTTGCCACCTGTGCAATAAGTCCATTCCTGACATTTCCTCACTACTAAATATTCCACGCTCAACTGTTAGTGGGATTATAACAAAGTGGAAGCGATTGGGAACAACAGCAACTCAGCCACGAAGTGATAGGCCACGTAAAATCACAGAGCGGGGTCAGCGCATGCTGAGGGTCACAGTGCGCAGAAGACGCCAACTTTCTGCAGAGTCAATAGCTCCAGACCTCCAAACTTCTGTGGCCTTCAGATGAGCTCAAGAACAGTGTGTAGAGAGCTTCATGGAATGGGTTTCCATGGCCGAGCAGCTCATCCAAGCCTTACATCACCAAGAGCAATGCAAAGCGTGGGATGCAGTGGGGTAAAGCACGCCGCCACTGGACATGGCCAGCTGGATGACATGGATGAGTGAGTTTGGTGTGGAGGAACTTGACTGGCCTGCACAGAGTCCTGACCTCATCCTGATAGAACACCTTTGGGATGAATTAGAGCGGAGACTGTGAGCCAGGCCTTCTCGTCCAACATCAGTGCCTGACCTCACAAATGCGCTTCTAGAAGAATGGGCAAAAATTCCCATAAACACACTCCTAAACCTTGTGGAAAGCCTTCCCAGAAGAGTTGAAGCTGTTATAGCTGCAAAGGGTGGGACAACTCCATATTAAACCCTACGGATTAAGAATGGGATGACATTAAAGCTCATGTGCATGTAAAGGCAGGCGTCACAAAACTTTTGGCAATATAGTGTATATTCCAGAAAGTCAGTTATATACTTAAAAAAATATATATATTTTAAAGCTGTAAATAAAACGTTTTTTAGAGTGTTCTACAATAAAATACTATTTCAGTCTTTCATGTTTAATTTTAGTGATTCTTGCAAGTAGTTATTTGTGAAATTTACCATAAATTTCTGAATTAAAAGTTTTTCATTGTTTTCATTGTTTCCATTTTTTCAGTTCACTCAGTTATAGAAATACTCGCTTAAACCAGAACAAACTGAAAGCTTCCATCCATCCATCCGTCTGTCTGTCTGTCTGTCTTTCTGTTCTCCTTTTCATCTCTCTCTTTATTCCTCCTCCAAGCAGCTGATGAGAATTTCACTCAAGCGTAATTAAAAGCAAGTTCAGCTCCATTAAATTGAGGAAAATAATTTCACGGCTCATTACAGCTGCCATATTTAAACATAAAGAACAACATTTCGCTCTTGTATTTCTTTTCATTTTGTACTCCACCAAACTTTAAATCAGATTAATGTGTGAAGGGTCAGTGAAGCGTCAGGCATCGGGTTATTAATGATAAAAGCAGATAGCAGATAAAAACTGGCTAATATAAATCAGGTTTTCCTGCGCGAATGTTGATTATTCCTCATATTCTCCATTGTTGCGGCTCCTCTCTTCCCAGTCTGTCAGTAACGCTCTGTTTAGTTCCTGTCTCTATGAAGCCCCTCCTTCTGAAAAGCACACTGTGCTCTGATTGGTCGGCTGGAGCAGTGTGTTGTGATTGGTGTTAGGAAAATGCCCTGCCCCTTACCATAACCATTTAACACTACTAACTAAGTCAACCACGCCCCACCCCTTTATTCTGCATATTAATTATTATAATGAGGAATATTATGATGTGTTGATTCCCGGAATAAAATGACGTTTGAAATCCTGACATTTCCATTTAGTGTTCTAGAGCCAGAGGCTTAAACTCACCTTCACACAATACGATCACATTAATGTGTGTGTGTGTGTGTGTGAGTGATTATCGAGCAGTTTTCAGTGAGCAGCTTCACTCTCATCAGACGGTTTCCATGGATCCGCTATCTGATGGCGAAACTCACCGTGGCAGAATCCGGTTGTCATGGAGATGCCAGAATCTCTGACATGATCTGACGAGATAATCCGTCTCACAGACCTCGCTCAACTCTTCCCGCTCTCTGGATTCAGGAAAGCAGGTGTCCGTCTGGGTTTCCATAACAACACCTCATATTATGGGCTAAGTTTCCATGATGCATGATCCAGGTGATGCTCGGCCTGAACAGACCAGAGATGTCCAGAACACGACTGCATGTGTCTGAGACGAGGAAGAAACACCATAAAACTGTCATTAGCACTATATTCTAAGCAAGGTTAATGTAGTTAACTACAGCTAAAACCACAAGAAACAAAGAAATAAAGTTTAACTGAAGTTGCCAAGGCATTTCTCTAGGGATGCACGATATATCGGCCACTAAATCGGTATCGGCTGATATATATTCATTGTGAGACATTTCAGATGCGCACTGTTCACCATGATGGGTTTGAGTTGCTTGAAATATGATTGGATTCAGAGTATGTGAGCGCAGCGAGGAGTGGAGCGGCGTGATTTTGAATGGAGGAGCGGATTTTTTAAAAGTCGGAGCGTTGTGGTTTTCACTCACTCTGAGAGCGCTCCATCACGAGTGCATTCATGCCAGCAGCCCATAATATAACTGCATTTTTAGCCAGAACTCACACGTTAAACACATTTAACTAGCTTGATACAGATGGATCACTCAAATCATAAAGAATGTAAAGGTTATGATGACGGAGAAGGGCATGAGCAGGATGTTATAGTTCAAGGAATATTTTTGTACCTTCTACATACTGAATATGATCGAGTGAAAGCACATTTTAAACAGGAATCGCTCTCTCTAATGCATTCAAACAGATGTAATCTAGTGCTTATCTGCTTACAGTTGATTTTGAATGAGCAGAAATCTGTAATGTAGTGACCCATAGATAAAATAACTGATGAAAACGAACTATTTTCATCTTTCCAAACAAAATTTGCACTGCAAAAGCAGCAATGATAATTATCTTTTAATGCTGATAAAGCCTAATATAAGCTTAGCATGCCGTAGGAAAAAATGTTTGCATACTAGTATTCCAATAAACTACATTGAAACTATCTCCTGTTGTTTATTTTTTATTTTTTCATTTAATGTATGTTATAAACCGAACTTTTGTGATAATTCAGAGCTTACTTAAACACTTTAGCCGCAAATTTCCTCGGAGTTTCTGATATTAGTGAGCGTGGAGTGGGAAATGGTGAACCCGGAGCGGAGCTGGAGCGGAGTGATTATTGAATGCTTAGAGCGTGGAGGGGAAATTGCTGCCGCTCCACTCCGCTCACATACTCTGATTGGAATCACTTCAAAAAAAGGAAAATACAGCGCAAGTCTGTCATATAGGCTACATAAAATCATAATGAGAACATCAAAATTGTGTGTTTGAGACTTATCGGCCAATATATCGGTTAACGGCTTTCAAGACATCGGACATTTGAAATGTCCTCATAAACCAGTGTAATACTCATGTCATTATACACATTTGTGTCCTCATAAATCACATAAACAAGCACACACACACAGCTGTAAGGTCATCCACATGGCTAAAGCTGTTGGATAATCTGGCATGACTCCATCCCGTCTTAAACCAGGCAGCTTCTCTCATGACACACACACACACACACACTTGACGTGACGTGGCGTCCTGAAATAAACCAGCGCTGGACCTTGAGGCTCGGACTGACAGTGATGGACAGGAGAGAGACACTCGCTTACCGCTGCTAAAAATAGAGCCCGTCCATTCACTAAATCAGATAATAATTCGAAGTATAATTTTTTTTTTTCAAAATGTTTTTCTTAAAGACATTAGGGAATTAAAAGTTAAAAATAGCTAACCATAAATATCCCTGAGATCGAATACGTGCAAGAGCAGCTGGAGTAAATATAACTCTGAGCTGATGCGTTCACAGGAAGACTGACGCAGCAACTTCCTGTCTAACCAATCACAGGATCTTTTCACCGAGTTCTGGAAGAAATAAAGCAGACTCGAGTGAGACAATTGTTGACACACAATAAAAGAATTTGCTCTACATTTAAATCAACATGAATTCAGAACTGATTTCTTAATACAAGAGTCCCGTGAGACGCGTGTGCATCTGTGTGTCGCCGCGCTCAGAGATAAACATCTTTCAACTACAGTTTCAGTTTAAAACACACCAGTACTGGTGTCTTGACAGCCTCTGATTGGCTGAGACAGAAGCACTTCCCTGGGAACAATCACACAAGAGCTTGATGATGTTTTAATGTTGGGAGTGAGTCCGTAGTGAAGCGTCTCTCTCTGCTTTTAGAGGAGGTTCAGCTCGTGTGTCCAGCGTCACAGCTCTTATCTGACCTGGCTGAGACAGGAGACAGGAGCAGATGGAGCCTGACCTGAGCTCGGACTGCAGCACAAACCTTAAAGCAGTACCAGTCAATCTTTGAAATGATTTCTACAGGTTGTTTACCTGAAGGCTCTTCTCGTCGCAGACGGATCTGTCACTGCCGTACAGGTCATGCACCCCGCGGTCCGCTTGGCTTAATGGAGATGGGCCATATGGCTAAAATCTGCCTAAGCCAATCAGATCCGAGAGCTGATCATGAGCCGAGGGCACGAGCAAAGCGCGTCTCACCTTCCCTTCCTGAAACCACAACATCACATGAGGAACAAGGGGGAAAACATCTGCTAAATAAGATTTAACACTTTACTTCACTAAAAACTCTT
>CM077213.1:596054-598554 GCA_039654625.1 Rhinogobio ventralis | reverse complement strand
ATCCAATCATCCATCCATCCATCATCCATCTATCCATCCATCTATCCATCCATCCATCCATCCATCCATCCATCTATCCATCTATCCATCAATCCATCATCCATCCATCCATCCATCCATCCAATTATCCATCCATCCATCATCCATCTATCCATCCATCAATCCATCCATCCATCCATCATCCATCCATCATCCATCCATCTATCATCCATCCATCCATTTATCATCCATCCATCCATCCATCTATCCATCCATCCATCCATCCATCCAATCATCCATCCATCATCCATCCATCTATCATCCATCCATCTATCCATCCATCCATCCATCCATCCATCCATCATAATCATCATCCATCTATCTATCTATCTATCATCCATCCATCATAATCATCATCATCATCATCCATCTATCTATCTATCTATCTATCATCCATCCATCTGTCCATTCAATTCACATGCTGTCTTAGCACTAACTTTATGAACAATAGACAGTGGTGCTGCTCACTATAAGCTGAACAGAGACTGAGACAAACATGTTAGTTGGCTGGAAGATGAAAAGAGTTTTTCGAGCAGAAGATGAGGAGCTCAGAGAGAGAAAGAGGATAAACTCATAGCTCACTCTCAGCTCCTGTTACATAATCTCTTGATGGTGAATAATAGAGCTCTCTATCTGTCTCTCTGTGTCACAGAGGCTCTCATTAGTGTGCCAATCTGAAATATTACTTCATTCCTCCTGCTCTCTCCTCACACTATCCTGACAGCTTGATTATTCAAGAGCGCCAGAGTGTCTTTTTCCACATCCAGACACAGGAGGTTTAGTTTAGAGAGAGGAAGTGGAATTTACTGAATTGCAATTCAAATTCTGAAGTATCTTCTCTAGTTCTAGTGAATATTTGCATTGGCCGATAGAAAGACCCAGTAGTAAGTGTGCATGAAAAACAGAGAACCGGCCCAACGTCAGCGGGTCATTGTCTCCACATCCTGCTCAATACACTTCCAGACGGATCTCAGAGGCATGCGCTGGACTGCGGCCCGGAGAGAAAGGTATGCACGTCCTCTCCGATCCCCAAACAAAGAGAAATGTTAATAACAGACTTTGGTTGGATACTGAAGAAAGCATTGTTGTTTGTGCACATCTGGATCTCGTTAGGAAAGGCCCTGTGGCGTCTCCTCCTCCGCTGGCAGTCGGCCTCACTTTTGTGGGAAGAAAATCATCCATTCGGGCGGGACACGAGGAACGCTTCTGAGTGTTTGAGTTCAGCAGAAGAGCGTGTGTGTCGAAGAAACTGTGCTTGCGCTCTTGTGGTTGTGTACATGTGTGTTGGCGCTGGAGGAATGTATTCTGTGTTTGTGCATGTGTGTTTGTGTAGGCAGCCGTGTGCGACCGACACTGGAAGTGTGTTTATGAGCGTCTGTTTGTGTAGAACGTCTTTAGATCTCCAATTGTAGATTTTTAATGCATTGAGGTAAGATCAACATGTAGCATGTGTTATATTAGCATTTAGAGAGATGGGTCACCCAAAAATGAAGATATTTTGAGTGTTTTTTGTCCATAGTCACTGGGGTCCAGTGTTGTTTTTCAACGTTCTTCAAAATATCCATAGAAAATATCCATTGTTCCGTAGAAGAAAGTCGTACAGGTTATGTAAATCATGACAGAATTGTACGTTTTAGCTCCACTATCCTTTTAAAATACTGTCTTGCTCTTTTGAAAATATGGACCAGAAATATTAATGACATCATCCTGCATACAGTGTTCATATTTTTGTCCAATCAAACACTCAACCCTTATGTTGTGTTCAGGTCATTTTGACCCGGAGAGGATTTTCCCGTACCCAGAAATGCTAGTTAATGTTATTGCATTGGACTAAAATGTACTGACTTTACTGAGTTTAACAACTTCCCAAAAAGTTTTTGTACTTTTTGTAATTTTTTGTGGGTTTTTTTCTCCACATTGTCACACTTGACCATTGCTTATAAATCTCTCGTTATGCTACATCATCACCAAATATTGGATTTAATCTTTTTGTCAGCTTGTTTTCTTTAAAGTATGACAGGTTTTATATTTATATTTTTATATTTTTTATATCGATCATAGGCCTTTTATCTGAGCTTATGTACCTCAGTTTTGAGTGAAAAAAGCATTATTTGTGGATAATTTTGTAAATTTTACATAAAATATGAAAGAAATTTGCACTGTTTATCACACTAGCGTGCTTTAATGTTCAACCAGGAAATTTGTTTTGAAATGGTTTTATTTTGTACAGAATTGCACAAAGTCACGCTATTTTTTCGTTACGCTATTTTATCTCCAAATATTGGAATCAATCTTTAAATTTGTATTTATTTTTGATACTGATTGATCATCTGAGCTTATATTGGTAAAAAAAGATGGTAACGCTTTAGATTACAGCCCAGAAAGTACTGCGTAAGTAAAACGAATTTAAAGCATAACTTTCTGTAAATATAGTGTAATTATAAAGTATGTATGTGTAGGT
>CM077213.1:573554-593554 GCA_039654625.1 Rhinogobio ventralis | reverse complement strand
TATTTATGTACTTATTTATATTTTATGAAAAACATAATTTCTTGTTTTTTTTCTTGTTTTTTATATTTTATTTTATAATAATATACACAGGTCAGGCATAACATTATGACCACCTTCCTCATAAACAGCCCTGACCCGTCTCTGATGGACTCCTCTAGACCCCTGAAGGTGTGCTGTGGTATCTGGCACCAAGATGTTAGCAGCAGATCCTTTAAGTCCGGTAAGTTGCGAGGTGGGGCCTCCATGAATCAGACTTGTTTGTTCAGCACATCCCACAGATGCTCGATTGGATTGAGATCTGGGGAATTTGGAGACCAAGTCAACACCTCAAACTCGTTGTTGTGCTCCTCAAACCATTCCTGAAGCATTTGTGCTTTGTGTCAGGAGCATTATCCTGCTGGAAGAGCCACAGCCACCAGGGAATACCGTTTCCATGAAAGGCTGTACATGGTCTCAACAATGCTTAGGTAGGTGGTACGTGTCAAAGTAACATCCACATGGATGGCAGGACCCAAGGTTTCCCAGCAGAACATTGTCCAGAGCATCACACTGCCTCCGCCGGCTTGCCTTCTTCCCATAGTGCATCCTGGTGCCATGTGTTCCCCAGGGAAGCCACGCACACGCACCCGGCCATCCACGTGATGTAAAAGAACACGTGATTCCTCAGACCAGGCCACCTTCTTCCATTGCTCCGTGGTCCAGTTCTGATGCTCACGTGCCACTGTTGGTGCTTTCGGTGGTGGACAGGGGTCAGCATGGGCACCCTGACTGGTCAAACTCGCTCAAATCCTTACGCTTGCCCATTTTTCCTGCTTCTAACACATCAACTTTGAGGACAAAATGTTCACTTGCTGCCTAATATATCCCACCCACTAACAGGAGCCGTGATGAAGAGATAATCAGTGTTATTCACTTCACCTGTCAGTGGTCATAATGTTATGCCTGATCGGTGTATTATTATATATTCTAAAAATTGTTTCCTGTTTTTTAAATGTATATATATATGGCGACTGACCAATGGCAATTTCTCTCTTTACCAGTTCACCACACACACACTCTCACACGTTCACTCACACACACACTCTCACAAATTCACACACACACACACACACAGACACACACACACACAGACATTCACACACACACAGACACACACACACACGTCCCGCAGGCCAGCCAAAGTGCACAGCTCTGTGTTGTGCAACTCTTGTCAAACAGAGCCTGCGGAAAGACCTGCTACACATTAACAAATGAGGTCAGAGCAAACGTTCCTTCGTCTTTCAAGTCTTTGGCTCACGCTGGGCAGATATTTCGAAGCTTTCCTTTAACACATCTGGCTACAGCCGCCTCTGCCATCAAAACATGGCCGTCTCCGTGGAAGGCGTCTTTGGCCGGGACGGATACGAGAGATCCACTTTAAAGGGCCAATCTCTGAGATCTGGCTTCCTGTAATTGGACACCTCAGCTCGGGAGAATGAGGCCGGAATGATATTTCACTCCCACTCCCAGAACTGGCCTCTCAGAGGAAAACTGTCATTCCTGCGAATGAGGATAGGGAATAATGAAGGGAGTGAAAGACGCCAGGCCAGAGTCACATGGGAATGATTTCACATTTCACAAAGTTTCGGTGTGTAAGAGTCGGCCACACGTTCAGACGAAACTACATAAAGCATCTCTTATGAGCCGAAGGCTTTGATTAATTATGCTACTGGAGTTATTGGAGACCGTTTCATCTTTCAACTCATCCTGTCGTTTGATGGGTTATTCTCAAGCCTAAAATATTACTCTCAGTAACCCACATAACGTTCATTAGCTCCCTCCGTCTCTGAGCGCTTCAGACGAGCTGCACCAAATCCTTCAAACTCGCAATGAATGGATCTGAACGCTTCTGAACTCAAACAGAAGTTATGGCACTGCCGTGGTTACTGTTTATGGTAATTAATAACATAAAAGGTAATCGTAGAACACGGATAATATATTATTGTAATCAAGTTGGCTTGAAAAAGTATAAATCATGCTAGCAAACATGCTAATTTGTGCTAGCAACATGCTAGCAAAACACATTAAATCATGCTAGCAAAATTTTAATTTGTGATAGCAACATGCTAAAACATGATAGCAAAATGCTAATTTGTGTTAAAACATGCTAGCAAACATGTTAGTTAAATTATGCTAGCAAAATGCTAATTCATGTTAAAACATGAAAGCACACACTAAACATGTTAAATCATGCTAGTAACATGGTAATGCATGCTATCAAGATGTTAAATCATGCTAGCAAAATGCTAATTCATGTTAAAACATGATAGCAACACGTTAAATCATGTTAACAAAATGGTAAAAAATGGTAAATAATGCTAACAACACTAAACATGTTAAATCATGCTAGTAACATGCTAATTAATGCTAAAACATGCTAGCAACATGTTAAATCATGCCAGCAACATGCTAATTTGTGTTAAAACATGCTAGCAAACACATTATTTAAATCATGCCAGCAAAATGCCACTTAATGCTAAAACATGATAGCAACACATTAAATCATGTTAGGAAACATGCTTAAACATGATAGCAACATGTTAAATCATGTTGAAAATACTAATTCATATTAAAACATGCTAGCAAAATGGTAAATAATGCTAGCAACATGCTAATTAATGCTAAAACGTGCTAGCAACACGTTAAATCATGCTAGCAACATGCTAATTCATGATAGAAAATGCTAGCAACACGGTAAACCATGCTAGCAGCATGTTAATTTGTGCTAGCAGCATGATAAAACTTGCTAGCAACACGTTAAATCATGCTAACAACATGCTAATTCATGCTAATCTTTCTGATAGACTGTATTGCCTTCAAAACATTCAAACTTTAATCTTTAAAACTATTTTAAATGTCAAAATACTTAAAACTGAAAACCTTCAAACTTCAAGCTTTTAAAACTTTCTGGCTAGGCTTTTTCAAGCCAACTTTGTCTATGAACTTTACTATCTAGTTATAAACTATAATAGTATGTCAGTAAATTGACCGAAGTGATTTAATGACTCGCACACAAATCTTCGCCCCGTTCCGCTCATCCCTCTTGTTGCTTCCCGGCTGATGTTTGCTCTCCCGCAGGTAACCAGGCAACAAATGTGCCTATCCTGACCCGTCCCAAGCTCCGAGCGTGTGCGAGCGCTATATTTGGTGCGGCGTAAAAATCTTTCCTCCAGATAAAGGCCTGCAGTCACCGGGACACGAGTTCCTTTCTTGGTGTTGCAGAGCGTGTGATTGATGGCCGTGAAGCTTCGCCTGTATTCTGTCTAATTATAGTGAGAGCAACTGCTGGAAATATCTGCCCCGCATTCTTCCTCTCGCTGGGACACTGAGCGCAGGGGCCCAGGAATGTGATCTGGGGTGTTTGGCTTTTCTTCTCCCCCTCCCGTGTGTGTGTGTGTGTGTGATACACCAGGAGCCCTGAGGCCAAAAGGCCAAAACTGCTGACGTGGCAAACAAGATCCTTCACTGTGCAGACATTCACGACCGCGGCCTTCAATCCACGAGCGCTTCACATGAGGAATCATAGAGTTCTTCAGTAGATGAACTAAACCAACGATATTTGATGCAAAAAAAGTACTAAAAATAAACAGGTATTTTGACTTTTTTTATGAAGGGATGTATCAAGGTTGTGTCAAGGTTCTCTCAATGTTATGAACAAACATGTCCAGGGTTCCTGAAGGTAAATTAAAGACCTTTTTATTAAAGAAAATGTAAGGAATAAACTGAAGGGGAAACACGTCGATATGTTCTCTAAATGTAAATGAGTGACATTTCTAACAGATCTCCATCACTTTTTAATTCATTTTACAAAAAATAGCTTAAAGTTTGAGAATCTTGTGATTTTATGATTAAAACAAGAGCAAATATCTGCCGATGTCCTCATAAAAATCAATGTTCACACCCAATGACAGATATTTGTTCTTGTTTTAAGCACAAACTCACTTCATTTGTTCAGTTTCTCAGAAAACAAGACTTCACTTCTTCATGTTGCGTGTCATTAATGAATCCCGATTTAAGGATGTTTGGATATTTGTGCTGGAAAACAGAAATCCTGAGGAGGAACATCATTTCTGCAGCGCATGCAGTTTAATTTAGTGCCTTATGAAATCTGCTTTATAGTTTATTCTGTTTTAATTTCTCTGGACTCTGCTTTAATGGTCAGATTAAATGTGATTGACTCTGTTCATCTCCAGAACACAAATGAGGATATTTGTAATGAAATGGGATTTCTGTCCTCCATTGACAGTCTAAGCAACTTCAGAAAGTTCATAAAGAGAAACTGATCCGTACGGATCGAGCGGATTATTCCAGATGTTCTGAAGAGACTCCATGGCTTTATATGATGAAGGAAAGTCTGACGGGTTTGAGCGACATTAGGGCGAGGAAATGATCACAGGATTCTCATTAATGGGGGAGCTGGCCCTTTAAGAGACTGACCTACTGTTGATTTATTTATTATTTATTTGATTATTTATTTATTTATAAAACCATGTTGTCATAACTTAATGATCATATTAGAACTTATTTTTGTTAGCTGGGAACATAAATAACCGCAAGTCAATCGTGTCAAGCATGTGCGTATTACATCACATAACCTCAGAACTAATAACAGCTCTTTCTTAAAAGGTTTACATGTTGTAAAGACTCTTTATCAGCATCTTTGGCTCAATGAAGAACCTTAAACGCCCATGAACTCTTTAGAAATACAGCTTCCGAAATGGGGCTTTCTCAGTGATGCCATAGAACCGTTTTTGATTCCGCAAAGAACCTTTTCCCAAACTAAAGGCCTTTTGTCCACTGGAAAGACTGTGTATAGTAAAGGTTGGAACTGAAAGCCCTATATTTAAGAGTGTGGATCCAATTGCATAAAAGGCTCTTTTAAGTAGAAAAAGGTTCTTCAGATTATTAAAAAAATCTTCACAATAAGAACAGATCCATGAAAGGTTCTTTGGGGAACCTAAAAATGGCTTTTAAATGGCATTTGCTGTGAAAACCCCCTTCATTTTCAAGAGTGTATTGCTAAAAATCTACTTTTTCGTCTGGAAGCCAACTGTATTCCTCTAAGCTACTGTTTCTTATTGAAATCAATTGTTTTCAGTCTCAAAAAACCAAGCCAAGCATAAACAAGCAACTGGAGTTTAGGTCTTTCTGAAACTGTTCAGCTTTGCAAAGTTTGGAAATTAAATATCTGTGACCCTGGAGCTCAACACCAGTCCTGCATCTCACGGGTGTATCTGTGACCCCGGAGCTCAACACCAGTCCTGCGTCTCACAGGTGTATCTTTGACCCCGGAGCTCATCACCAGTCCTGCGTCTCACGGGTGTATCTGTGACCCCGGAGCTCAACACCAGTCCTGCGTCTCACGGGTGTATCTGTGACCCCGGAGCTCAACACCAGTCCTGCGTCTCACGGGTGTATCTGTGACCCCGGAGCTCAACACCAGTCCTGCGTCTCACGGGTGTATCTTTGACCCCGGAGCTCATCACCAGTCCTGTGTCTCATGGGTGTATCTGTGACCCCGGAGCTCAACACCAGTCCTGCGTCTCACGGGTGTGTCTGTGGCCCCGGAGCTCAACACCAGTCCTGTGTCTCATGGGTGTATCTGTGACCCTGGAGCTCATCACCAGTCCTGCGTCTCACGGGTGTATCTGTGACCCTGGAGCTCAACACCAGTCCTGCGTCTCACGGGTGTATTTGTGACCCTGGAGCTCAACACCAGTCCTGCGTCTCACGGGTGTATCTGTGACCCCGGAGCACAACACCAGTCCTGTGTCTCATGGGTGTATCTGTGACCCCGGAGCTCAACACCAGTCCTGATCTCACGGGTGTATCTGTGACCCCGGAGCTCAACACCAGTCCTGCATCTCACGGGTGCATCTGTGACCCTGGAGCTCACCACCAGTCCTGATCTCACGGGTGTATCTGTGACCCCGGAGCTCAACACCAGTCCTGTGTCTCACGGGTGTATCTGTGACCCCGGAGCTCAACACCAGTCCTGATCTCACGGGTGTATCTGTGACCCCGGAGCTCAACACCAGTCCTGTGTCTCACGGGTGTATCTGTGACCCCGGAGCTCAACACCAGTCCTGCGTCTCACGGGTGTATCTGTGACCATGGAGCTCAACACCAGTCCTGCGTCTCATGGGTGTATCTGTGACCCTGGAGCTCAACACCAGTCCTGCGTCTCACGGGTGTATTTGTGACCCTGGAGCTCAACACCAGTCCTGCGTCTCATGGGTGTATCTGTGACCCTGGAGCTCAACACCAGTCGTGCGTCTCACGGGTGTATCTGTGACCCCGGAGCACAACACCAGTCCTGCGTCTCACGGGTGTATCTGTGACCCCTGGAGCTCAACACCAGTCCTGCGTCTCACGGGTGTATCTGTGACCCTGGAGCTCAACAGCAGTCCTGCGTCTCACGGGTGTATCTGTGACCCCAGAGCTCAACACCAGTCCTGCGTGTCACGGGTGTGTCTGTGACCCCTGGAGCTCAACAGCAGTCCTGCGTCTCACGGGTGTGTCTGTGGCCCCAGAGCTCAACACCAGTCCTGCGTCTCACGGGTGTGTCTGTGACCCCTGGAGCTCAACACCAGTCCTGCGTCTCACGGGTGTGTCTGTGACCCCTGGAGCTCAACAGCAGTCCTGATCTCACGGGTGTGTCTGTGGCAATAGCCAACAATGCATTGTATGGGTCAAAATTATCCATTTTTCTTTTATGCCAAAAATCATTAGGATATTAAGATCATGTTCCATGAAGATATTCTGTAAATGTCCTACCGTAAATATATTATAAATGTATTATTAGTATTAATATGCATTGCTAAGGACTTCATTTGGACAACTTTAAAGGAGATTTTGTCAATATTTAGAATTTTTTGCACCCTCAGATTCCAGATTTTCAAATAGTTCGGCCAAATATGGTCAACAAACCACACATCAATGGGAAGATTATTGACCCTTATGACTGGTTTTGTGGTCCAGGGTCACATTTATCAAGTCTAATTGACCTTCAGTGTCTGGAGCTCCAGTCAACTCACCATAAACACATTCTGAAATGATATTGTGAAAATGTGTAAATTGGTGTGACGGGTGAAAACATCCATCTGACAGTAAGCGAGGCTGGGACAGCTGCGCAAACAAAAGACAGAAAGAGCAGCGACGTAAACGGAGCGATTCATCTCTGAGCAGAGTCTGTTCCCCTCGGGGTGTTGAGTTTCCACGAGCGCCAGCAGTGCTGGAATTCAGCAGACAACCGCAGCTCAATCACACATCAATATTTGCTTTTGATTCGGATACAAATACCTGCTTGCTGCCAACGTGCCATGATGACATGATCTCATGCACATGTGTCTATTGAGGCACAAACACAACAAATACGTTGAGGAATGATTCAATTTGAAGTTGCACAGACTCAAGTTTAACAAAAAGCTAAGCCACCGTGGTTTTCCAGGTCATCCTGGTAGTGAAGGGGTTAACCGGAGCACATGTGACTTGTGTAAGAACACAGATCTCCATTCATCTGAGTGCAGAGAAGAGGAGGCGGCGACCGACCGTGACTCAGGAATTCCAGCACAGCCGCCACGTGATCCACACATTTTATTAAGCACACACTACAGCGCCGCTCGAATGTTATAGTCAGACGGCCAACGCTCGATTGGTTGATGCTTTGAGCTTTCACAATAATTAATGCATCTGAACAGTCCCACTTGATTTGATTGTTCCCATTAAATCTAACAAAAGCCGATGCTGAAACTTCACAATAAGGTTCCATTTGTGAACTAAAGCATGCATTAATCTTAGCTAATGTGCATTTCAACATTGCAATGTATTAACAAGCGTTAACTAATGGGATCTTATTGTAGAGTGTTTACACAAATATGTATTTTTTATGCATTTTCTTTTCAGATGTTAAAGCATCCAATCTGCACGTCATCCTAACGCAGCTGAAATGTTCTTTATCCACCAAAAAAGGCCAAAAGGACAGATCATTTACGAGCTCTAACTGGCAGCATGTGAATAAAAATAGACGCGAGTGTCGTCTTGCACGCGGCATTGGGTTTCTCCACATGCAGGCCGAAAACAATGTGCGATACAAGTCACGGCTTGCGTGTTAGGGGGAAAAAAAGGACAGATACTCTTCCAAATTCAAGCATTCTTGGGTTACCTTAGCTTTGCAAATTGTTGTGATATCAGTTACCATTATCGAGGCAATGAATTCCCAGCATGCACCGAGACAAGATCTTCCAGTTGCATCATCCACGTCGCATGATTCAGCGATGGCAGACAATAAGCCGACCACAGACACGTCAGATTGTTATTACAAGGTCAGAAATTGTATTTGGCAATTCTTAAACAAGTGCATACAATACAGCTAAAAGCGTTTGAGTTTTTGCCAAGTGCTTAAAGAGTATTAGTCACATTCTGTGTTTAAACATGGACTGCCACCAGCTCTACAGGTACACGAGCGCTCGCTCTGAACAACCACTGGATGGGGGGATAGTGCGTACATACCATTTTATCTTCCGAAAAATATAGAAACACAATGTATTCAAAAAAAGGGAGTCAAAAAAATTATACAGCCATGTTTACCAAGTGTACAGTTCCCTTAAGTTCATATGTACATGTCCAATAGTTCACGTTGGGATGGTATGCAGTATGATTATCGTCAAACGTAAAATCAAGGGTCCCGCTCCTTTTTCACCTTTACGTCCCCGGCCAAAATGGTGGCAATCTCGCCCTGCATGAACGCCCAGGGCACGTTGGAACCGACCAGAGGGCATTTCTCGCCGCTAGGGCAGTAAACCTCTCCCGTCGCCCCCTGCTGTTTGATGCTCTCGCGGGAACACGGGAAACAGAACTTGTGCGACGGCACGGACGGGCACTGGACGAAATGTGTGTCCTCGAGGCGCTCGTGGCACAGGGTGCAGCACAGCGGCACGCTGCCGGGCGGCACCGAGGAATCCGGAATGCTCTGCGGGTGCCCGGCCTGCGGGTCCATGCCCGGGACGTGCGCGGTCGCCGTGCCCAGAGCGAGCCGCCTCTGTCCAGCGGAGGGCGACTGAGGGCTTCCGCTGTTCCTCCGGCCCGCGGCCGCCGTGGTCGTGGAGTGCACCTGGTTGCCGCTGTCCTTGGGCGAGCCGGTTCCTGCGTTGTCCGCCGCCAGGATGAGCGCGGCCATGGGCGACTGGCCGTTCTGCACGGCGGTGGCCGCCTCTGGCGGGGTGGTGCGCGAATGTGGCGAGATCGTCGAGGGCGGAGCGGCGGCGAATCCCGGCAGGCCCGCGGAGGGCATCTTCAGCACCTCGGATGGAGACGGCAGCCACGGCAGAGCCTCGCCGTTGAGCTTGGCGGCAGTGCCCTCCCCGTCCGGCTCAGGAGAGGGTTTCCTTTTAATGCCCCGAGAGTGCTTACCGCGGTCTGAGGGAGAGAGAGAAACACTCGGCTTAGAGACGCAAGACTCGACTACACCAGCCCGACCCGCTGTTACACATCACGG
Organism: Rhinogobio ventralis; assembly: GCA_039654625.1. Taxonomy (NCBI): domain Eukaryota; kingdom Metazoa; phylum Chordata; class Actinopteri; order Cypriniformes; family Gobionidae; genus Rhinogobio; species Rhinogobio ventralis. Next base: position 584,019 of record CM077213.1, on the reverse strand, counting down.
ACGCATGCATAATCTAGAGTTTAAAGCATGCGTCGATATCACACACTCATCTACAGACTGAATGCAGATGATCCAGTTTTAAGTTTCAAACACAAAGGCATGTGTAAATAAGATAGCATTTGAGCGTGAACAGAAAATCTAGAGCTGTGATGTATTATCCTCCTTTAAAAACAAATGCATGTGCAAAAATAAACAATAGAAGAATATGGCATGCTTTGACAGCTGAGTGTACAGAAAATCCAGAGTTTGAAAGCATGCACTGATGTTTTAAAAGTGTAAATAATATTTTTTACAGCATTTTTTTACCATCTCAAACTCTTCTAAAGAACTACAGACACGAAAGGATTCTCTGATGATTTATACCGTTTTAAAAACAAATGCATGCTTTGACATTTCATATTATTCTAAAGATTGCGTCCAGTTCGAGGGTGAACAGAAATCCAGAGTTTGAAAGCATGCACTGATGTTTTAAACGACATGTGCATGATTTTTTACAGCACTTTTAACAATTTCAAATTCTTCTAAAGATTGAACTACAAACACAAACGCATGCTCTGATGTTTAAAGGCTGAGTAATGACAATCCAGAAGCAAAACACAGAGTTAAGTGTGCTTTACGCTATGCCAAAGATCGCATGCATGGAAAGACTAATGCGTGCACGAGACAAAAATGCGCGGATCGGTACCTGTTTTTAAGGCGCTGGAGCTGCTCTCGTATCCCATCCGGTGTTGCAGCGCGGCGTGCTCTTTCTTGAACCGGGAGTCGAGGCTCTGCAGCGCCATCAGGTCCCGCACCGTCTTGCCCTTCTGCGTCCAGTCCTCCACGCGCTTGTGTCCGTCGCTCGGGTCGCTCATGCTGTCCGCGCGGTGTTTGTCCTTCATGTCGTCCGCGCGCTTACCCACATGCTCCGGTGGCATCCCCATCTGCACGGATCTCCCGTTAAGCGCGTGCACCGGCGGGAGGCTCCCGTTCACCAGCGGCACCAGACTGGGCGGCACGGCGCCGGTCCGACGCGGGTTCGGGCTCTGGCGGTTGAGCTCCGGGGGCTCGTCAGGCTTCGGGAAGCCGTTTGGCACCGGGATACCGTTCGCCTGCCGCCCCGGCTGGTACTCCGGACCCAGTCTGGGGGGTCTGTCCGACGCGAGGGGGTACCGATCCAGCGGCTGCGGAGGGCGCGAGCCCGGTTCCGTGTGGTTGATGGGCTGGATGTCCTTCCCCGGTTTGCCCACCGGTCCCGGTGATCTGCCCTCCTGGAAACCGTGCGCGCGCTTCAGCTGCCGCGCGGTCTCGATCACAAACTCGATCCGGTCCGCTCCTTCGTAGTTGACGCATCCGCGACACACGGGCTCGGTAAAATCCCAGATCATCGCCCACGGCATGCGGGGCAGATCGCACAAATAACACGACTGCCTGCGCGAGGCAGCGACCGCCGCGGACGACATGCTGCTGGAGGATAAATGCGCAGCGAAACTCTCCAAAGGTTGCTCGTTCTTACGAGGGGAAAAAAGAATAATAATAATATCTCTCGTTGTAGTTTCCCACCCCGTCCGAAAAGCGAGAAAAACGGCGAAGTTACGCTCCGAAGTTCATGGCAGTGTGCGCGCTGCAGCCCGCGAGCTCTCGGTGTGGGAGCGGTGACGTCACCGCGCCGCTTCTATTTACTCGAGCCTGAGATCGCTCTGCGCATGCGCACTGCGCTCCCTCACAGAACGGCGCGCTGAACGACGACCAAAGGTGGAACACATGCCAAAAACTGCGAATTCACGACGTATGTCCGTCCGCCTTGCTATGCAACGAATATAAATGTATTTAAGACGTTAGCGTATTCAACTATAGCGCATGTTTGAGTCTGACTGAATGGCAGTATTTACCATGTCCTAAGACCGAAACTCTTGATCAAACTGATTTCTGAAGTATTTTCTGCGTAAATATCTCAGCTAACGTAAATAATATATAAAACGTTTTACTAACGTTCCCATTAAGTTATGAAAAAGTTGTGTGGGGAACGTTATGTGATGTTTTGTGCTATTAGTTGGTTTGTCACTCAATAAGCGTACATTTGTTTGAAATTGAGATTTATACATAAGCTGAAAGCTGATTTGTTTGTTAGGACAGGACAATATTTGGCCAATTACAATACAATTATTTGTATTCTCTGAGGGTGCAAAAAAATCTAAATATTGAGAAAATCTCGATGTATCGAGACGGGCTGCAGGCTTTTGGTTTACTGGGGATTTGATGGGGTTTGATCGAGTTGTGACAGTTTACTAGGTGAAATTAATCATGTTACAGTATGCATTTAATTTTATATATATATATATATATATGTGTGTGTGTGTGTGCGTATAATCAGGCATAACATTATGACCACCTTCCTAATATTGTGTTGGTCCCCCTTTGGCAGCCTTCTTCCCATAGTGCATCCTGGTGCCATGTGTTCCCCAGGTAAGCCACGCACACGCACCTGGCCATCCACGTGATGTAAAAGAACACGTGATTCCTCAGACCAGGCCACCTTCTTCCATTGCTCCGTGGTCCAGTTCTGATGTTCGCGTGCCACTGTTGGTGCTTTCGGCGGTGGACAGGGGTCAGCATGGGCACCCTGACTGGTCAGCGGCTATGCAGCCCCATACACAACAAACTGAGATGCACTGTGTATTCTGACACCTTTCTATCAGAACCAGCATTAACTTCTGGAGCAGTTTGAGCTCCAGTAGCTCGTCTGTTTGATCGGACCACACGGGCCAGCCTTCGCTCCCCACGTGCATCAATGAGCCTTGGCCGCCCATGACCCTGTCTCCGGTTCTCCACTGTTCCTTCCTTGGAGCACTTTTGATAGATCCTGACCACTGCAGACCGGGAACACCCCACAAGAGCTGCAGTTTTGGAGATGCTCTGACCCAGTCGTCTAGCCATCACAATTTGGCCCTTCCTCGCTCAAATCCTTACGCTTGCCCATTTTTCCTGCTTCTAACACATCAACTTTGAGGACAAAATGTTCACTTGCTGCCTAATATATCCCACCCACTAAAATCTCCTTTAAAGTTGTCCAAATGAAGTCCTTAGCAATGCATATTACTACTAATAATACATTTATGATATATTTACGGTAGGACATTTACAGAATATCTTCATGGAACATAATATCCTAATGATTTTTGGCATAAAAGAAAAATGGATAATTTTGACCCGTGCACAAATATACCCGTGACACGCATGACTGGGTTTGTGCTCCAGGGTCACAAATATGATCTTTAAGTTGATCCCTTAGTGAGCAATGTCTAACTTTAGCTCTTCATGTTAATTTTCTTGTCACTTGTAAATAAATAATCACGTTGTATTGATTTTAAGCCCTGTGTAGAGTTCACAGGGTTCTGCAGGGTAGTATGACCCAGTTACAGACCCGATGCAACGGTCACAAGCTGCACAGAGACTGTTTTAAATGCGCTGTGAGTAAATGTGATCTTAGAACCCTCACAGTTCCACATTCCAGCGCTCCTGCCAACCCGGCGTCATGCGCCACTGCATCCCTTTAACTCTTCCATAACCTCAAATACATAAAACAACACAACCGCCAGAATGAGTCTGACACAGTTTAGAGAGATCGCACTGATTTATTTAATACTTTCGGCAGTGGTGTGTTGAGTGTCTGGTAGATTATTCATCCGCACTGGACTTCGCTCAGCCTCAACGCTTGATTCATGCCTGCCAAGAGCATGTGATTCATGATGCCTGGCAAAATTATGGAAAGTCCCATAGCGAAAACAACCAGTCTAGACCACGTGGTTCAGCCTTTCCAAATTCTTTCATGCATTTATACGTGACTCATGACTGAAAGTGAGTTGGCCAATCATTTTGCTGGGATACATGTGGGTCGTAGACAAAATTTGGCTTAAAACTATTTTCCTTCACAAATAATTGCACATGAAATTTTAAAGTTAAAAGACTGAAGTAGTTTTTGTTTTATTCACAACTTTTTACAGTGTATATGTTGAGTGCTTTTGTTAATGAAATGGGGGATTATGTCAGAATTGCAGTGGTCTTTCCGATCAGCTCTCGGGCGAGGCGATTCATGAGCCTCAGGCGCCGAGTGGGACTTGTTTTTGCAGGCACTCATGAGGAAGTAAGAGAGTTAGGCACGTACCTCACCCATCCGTGGAAAAACAAACCAACCCTACTGGCAGCCGGCCAGAGATCCGTGAACATGCTCTGCTGCGAAGCCAAAAACACGCTGACAGCGAGTGCATGTTGGGCGCAGCCCAGAAACATGATCAGTGCTGCTTTTTTGCATTTCTGTTTTGACAGCAGAATTTATAGCAGGTGGTCAGGAAGGGGAGTGCGTTGAAACCAAAAATAGTTTGATAAAAGTGAAATATGTAAATGCATATCATGCATTCACAAACTATGCCAGGGGTTTCTCTGTGTGATGCAACACTCCTCAGAGTGTGTGACATTATTCTTGCTCATGCCTGTCAATGCACCGCACATGGCGTTTGCTTTTCTCTCACAGCATTACGACATGCGTTTCAGTTCCGCCTAAATGCGCGAGTCAGCAACACCAGGGAATGTGAATGACTGCCGGGGGCACGCAGAACAATGTTTGCCGTTTCTGCATTAGAATGGAGCACATTGTTCTGCGTTATGTCTTTAAAGTGCAGCACAAACACTTTCTGGTTGAGACGTAATCCTCTCCGTTGACTAACGCGCTAGATTAGAGCACATGTTGCTTACTGGCATTTTCTCTCGGCTCAGACCTTTACGCAGGCTTTCCCTTGTTGTCATGCCAACATGTTTTCAAGGTAAACCTCCCCCTCCTAAGGCTCTTAAGCTGGTTAAGTAGAATTGGAACATCCCTCACCTAACGGCCTTGTCTTGAGAAACTCACCCCTAGTTACTTTGATTGGATGGCTGATTTTATTTCTGGTCCTGTGAATCTGCTCCACAGGGCTATTGCATGTAGACGGGCTGCAGGCTTTTGGTTTACTGGGGATTTGATGGGGTTTGATCGAGTTGTGACAGTTTACTAGGTGAAATTAATCATGTTACAGTATGCATTTAATTTTATATATATATATATATATATGTGTGTGTGTGTGTGCGTATAATCAGGCATAACATTATGTCCTAATATTGTGTTGGTCCCCCTTTTGCAGCCTTCTTCCCATAGTGCATCCTGGTGCCATGTGTTCCCCAGGTAAGCCACGCACACGCACCCGGCCATCCACGTGATGTAAAAGAACACGTGATTCCTCAGACCAGGCCACCTTTTTCCATTTCTCCGTGGTCCAGTTCTGATGCTCACGTGCCACTGTTGGTGCTTTCGGCGGTGGACAGGGGTCAGCATGGGCACCCTGACTGGTCAGCGGCTATGCAGCCCCATACGCAACAAACTGAGATGCACTGTGTATTCTGACACCTTTCTACCAGAACCAGCATTAACTTCTTGAGCAGTTTGAGCTCCAGTAGCTCGTCTGTTTGATCGGACCACACGGGCCAGCCTTCGCTCCCCACGTGCATCAATGAGCCTTGGCCGTCCATGACCCTGTCTCCGGTTCTCCACTGTTCCTTCCTTGGAGCACTTTTGATAGATCCTGACCACTGCAGACCGGGAACACCCCACAAGAGCTGCAGTTTTGGAGATGCTCTGACCCAGTCGTCTAGCCATCACAATTTGGCCCTTGTCAAACTCGCTCAAATCCTTACGTTTGCCCATTTTTCCTGCTTCTAACACATCAACTTTGAGGACAAAATGTTCACTTGCTGCCTAATATATCCCACCCACTAACAGGAGCCGTGATGAAGAGATCATCAGTGTTATTCACTGGTCATAATGTTATGCCTGATCGGTGCGTATATATAAAATCCAGTAAATGAAATGCTCATTTGATTAATCTTTTTATTCTGAATTTTGATGAATGTGAGCCAAAGGATCAGATTATTCATATCAAATTGATGGTAAGTAATTTTCAGTGTGAAAACTGCTTTAAATTATGAAACACTTAAAACAGTGAAACTAATATTATAAAACTGATTAAAATAGCTGATTTACACACACATCAGTTGAGTTCTATATTAATCCATTATATAAATAAGCCCAGATTGGCATGTAATGTGAAATTGTTATTTTAAATTCTAAAAATTCAACATCATCATAAAACTAATATGCAGTGTTTGTTTTCTTTCCTCAGGAACTACTTCAGCAAAAAGAACGCAGAGGCAAAAATCCAGTTCAGCGTTCCACAGACTTTAATAAGCCCCGTCTGAGGTTTCCTGGAATTGTCGGCCAGACGGATCCTTTGCACACACATTCTGACAGTGTGTCCCGCTTAGCTGAGTCACATGGGAAGAATCGGACAGATCCAGATCGGAGAGATTGGGTTAGACGCTGAGAAAGAGACGGGTCAGGTGGTGTCTAGATGATCTCAGCCATCTGATAACTGAGACAAAACATTGTTGGATTGGGACATTTGTTTAAAGAGCACCTATTCAGCTTCTGTTCATCTCTCTAGTGTGTGAAGTGGCAGTTCTCCTCTCTATCAGTGTCAGTGTGTCTGAACTCCTGAAACGCCTCCGTCTTCCCGCGGAAAAAACACGTCACAATATTCCTCATTATAATAATTAATACGCAGAATAAAGGGGCGGGGCCTGGTTGGGTTAGTTAGTCGTGTGTTGAAACTGCCGGTTATGGTAAGGGGCGGGACATTTCCCAAATACCAATCACAACACACCGCTCCAGCCGACCAATCAGAGCACATTGTGCTTTTCAGAAGGAGGGGCTTCATATAGACAGGAACTAAACAGAGCGTTACTGACAGACTGGGAAGAGAGGAGCCGCAACAATGGAGAATATGAGGAAATAATCAACATTCAAGCAGGAAAACCTGCTCTAGTAGAGCCAGAAACACAATCAAGGGCATAATATGGGCTCTTCAATTAAATTAAACATAAATAACTCTGACCTGCTAATTCACAAGCTGATAGAACACATTTTTTTGGTTAATTTGACCATTTTAAAGGCTGTAAGTTAGAGATTGTGGGCTGATTATTCGGATGATGCAATGTGATGGGAGAGAGAGCGCAGGACAGCGGACGCTCACAGATCCTCTTCTGTGTTACTTACACACACTGCGACCCTTTAATAATTAAACAAAAAGCTTTGTACGGCACGCTTTGATGTGTTAAAGCCGTTTAATATTTAAACAGCACATTTTCCAATTAAGCATTCTCAATTGAATGTTCTCGTAGACGGAGAGGTGCTTGCTGCGTGCAGAATTGCGCATTATACAAATAGCCTTAATGTGAATAACTTAATCCAGTCGAGCACTTCTATTAACTGTGATGTTAAACCGCCTCTTGACCGAACGCAGCGTTTTGAGTTGTGCATTGAATGTGTCTAATCAGTGATGTAATTGCATGTTCTGCTAATGTTGTGAACATTACCTCTTGCCCAGTGAGAGTCTCGTGTCTGATTGGTTGGCTCGCCGCACAAGAAGGCGTAACTATGGAGACCACGGCTTTATCTGGATAGCCTGTGTGACAAATCACTTCCTGTTTACAATGTTTTGGTCGCATTCCCTTTTCATGTCAGCAGACCTCCCGCATACAGTGAAATATGTTTGACAGGAAAAGAACTGTTGCCACGTCTGGCTCTCGTCTGAATGCGCCGAGTGTGTTATTTACCCTCTCCGAGGCTGGAAAGCCTTTGATTTAATGTGATTGAAAAGCATTTGGATTTCCTGCTGAGTGTGCATGCAGTAAATCTCGGCATCACCTTGATGGAGCGCGGTTAAAGGGCGGGACGGAAGTGAATATTTCTCTCAGAGTAATCAGTGCAGAAACACACCACACCGGAGGAGAGATATACAACAAAATTGTGTCCGTCGCATGTTATAATGTTTAGCAATAACCCATAAATATCAGTGTGCTGAACTCAAACAGGACAGGAACTTTCGCCCTGGGGCTGTAGCTGGAGATTGAATCATGCTTTCTCTCTCGCGCTCTTTGTTTTTATGTCAGTCTGTCTCTCGCTCCCTCCTCTCGCTCTCGCCATAATCCTCTTTGCAGGCTTGGAAACTGGAGTGGCGTGCTTCCAAGGCAAAGGTTGATGGGAAAGCATACATGCTGCCAAGCGGGCCCCAGTTGCCGGCGTTAGAAGCACACACATCTTTGTTCTCTGAGACCTGGTGTCCCGCCAAGAGCCTCATTTCTGTCTCTGCATTATGGTTGCTCTGGATGAGCGCCAAACTACAGACTCTCCCTTCTCTCTCTCTCTCTCTCTCTCTCTCATCCCGCATCCATTACTTCTCTCTGCTGCCAAACATTCTGCAGTTGCCATGGCAGCCGTGAGGCTGAAACTTTGGAGCAACGCAGCCAATGAGTCACTAGAGATTCCAGCTGTAGCACATCTGCTGGAGAACAACAACAGCAGCGGCGGCGGAGAGATAAACCCATTAAAGGGTCCATAACACACACACCGTTTCTGCCAGTCTCGTGTTAATCTTGAGTATCTATAGAGTAGTGTTGATCCTTCATATCTCCCAAGAGTCTTTAGTTTATCATATTTATAAAAGACAGATACACTGTACCGATTCTTTCTGAAAACAGCCGAGCTCGTGGAGGCGTGCAGTGGGCGGAGCTAAAGAGTCACACACACACACACACACACACACACTATACGTTGGTGTTGTTCACATTATATGCACTTACGCGCCGATTGCCAACAAAACACACACATTTGATGCAGTTTCACTCACGCCTGCGGTTTCCACTCATGACCGGGAGCAAACACACACACTTGCAGAACTCCGGAAACACAAACTGCATCCACTGTTCCCTTAACGCTGGGTTATTTGGGAAGCTGAACAAGGTGATCTTTCCCTCACGCCAGAAACACACTTCTTTAGTGACATTGTTGATCTCGTGTCTAAACGCACAACGCCAGCGCCGCCGACGGCTCCCGTAACCCGAACGAAGCTCAGTGATGTGTGTGTGTGTGCTCATCCGGGAGAAGTGCCCATACAAGGAGTTCCGCCCTTTATGATGTCACACAAAAAAAACTTTCCGAAACTCGTTTGAAGTGTATTTGGCACAGAAATACTCTGTCACACGTCCAACTCGTGTTTTAAAACTTTGTCCATGTTTATCATGAGAATCAACTCTTGAACAGTGTGAATAAGGCAGAATGCAGGAAATAGCATTGGACCCCCCCCCCACCTTTAAATATGGTAATAACTTTTAACATGAAATCAAAATAATTTGCATTCTTAATGCATATGCACAATTCATCAGTGCACGTTATTCTAAAGAAAACAATTCTCTGCCTTTTGACTCCGAGGCTCCATGACTTTTAAAGTTGTTTGTATTTGTAATTTTTTAAAAAAAAATTCTACCTGATAAAACCTTTTAGAGATTGGCATAACTAGAAAAATAAAAAATATATGTATTTTACATGACTTTTCCAGGTCTAAACAACACTACCTCATACACGGTGCAACAGTTTGGAATAATTACGATTTTTTTATGTTTCTGAAAGAGTCTCTTCTGCTCATTAATCTGATCATAACTACAGTAAAGCAGTGAGATATGACTCCAGTGTAAATCAGCTGTTCTCTATGTGAATATATAGTAAAGTGTAATTTATTCCTGTGATCAAAGCTGAATTTATCATGATTACTGCAGTCTTCAGTGTCACATGACCCTTCACAAATCATATAGATGCTGAAATTTTTTTATTTTTAAAAAAATAATCATTTGAATTTTTTTATCAGGTTTGTTTTGTCATATTTTAAATCGTTTTGAAGCCCCTGTGAGAGTTCGCTGGTTCTATGATTCAGTTCTGCAGGTTTAACACAAAACAGATGAAGACTGATGTCATGATGACACAATCTTTTATCAAGGCCGGTGATGTTTACACCACAGGCTCATATTACAGCGCACATGATACAGTATCTGTAGATTTCTCCATGCACTCATTTCTTCCTGGAGAAAAACTGTAAACTCATCAACAATCCTCACTTGAACTGCATTCATTTTTCCTCCTTTCCCTGGAGCGTCTGGCGGGAAGACGGATGTCTTTGTTCTTGTTTACTTTCCCCACTTCCCTCATTTTTTTCCCCTCTCGTCTCTGCAAAGTGAAGCCGATGTTCAGGTAAATGTTCATGCGGCTTCCAAAAATAACATCAGCGCAACACGACAAAGTTCAGTGTGATGTAACCCAAGCCCCAAAGCAAGAATGGCACATAATGACAGCTTATGTAATGTCCAGACAGATTCTCTCTCTCTCTCTCACAGACACACACAGATTGTTCATTTAATTTATATTTATGATGCAGATAATCATGTTGTTCACTGTCCTTGTGTCTTTCATCTGTGTGGTTTGGACATGTGCTAAACCCAAACCTCTTTACTAGTGCTCATGTCATGAAACACTTCATGCTCCACATCTCTAATGAATCAAACTCGCGTT
>CM077213.1:553554-568554 GCA_039654625.1 Rhinogobio ventralis | reverse complement strand
AACAAACGTGCCCAGTGTAAAAACCACTAAAACGGGCCATATCTTGAATCTTATGGTCATTCTAACTCATTCTATCCAGGCTTCATCACACCGTGAGCTGTTGCCCTGCGTCATATTCTTCATCAATCAACTGTATGATGTAAGATGAGCTACGCAGGTCTGGGGCGGGGCAAGTGCGCTTAATGCGTTAATAATTTTAACACGTTATTTTTTATCGTAACTAATTAATCTAATTAACGCGTTAAATCGACAGCCCTAGTAAAAATGTTTCAGACATTTTTTTTATAAATATGGTGTTGTATGAAAAAGAGCCATTTAAAAATTCTTAATAAATAAACATATAAATCAAAATATCTTTTAGTTTCGGTCACATAAACACTGTTGAGTTGGTAGTGTGCTGTGAAGTCTTTAAACACTTTTTTGTGTGAGGCGCCATTAGAGTGTGGAAAAGATTTTTGTGGAAAGGTCGCATAGTTTAGGTTTTTTAATACAGAATAATAAAAACAAATCTGTGACTCTCTCTCTCTCTGGCTTTGTTTTTTTAAACAGAGAGGGGCGGAGCCAGCTAATGGTGACACAGAGTTAAACAAATGAGAAGAGTGGGCGGATCACAGAGAGGCGGAGCCAGAGCCACAAAAGACACGGCCCACGCAAGCGGCGAGAGTTCAGACTGACTCAGCGTTTCTGACGGGCTTGGTTCAGCACACACTCACAGACACACACACACACACACAGAGTAAATAGTGCGTCACAGCCTTCATGGGTTAGTGACCTAAAATATGCCTGAGAAGGAAGTTTAGCCCTGACAGAAATAGAGAGTCGAGAGAGAACAGTTTAAAGAGGATTAGCAGGCCTTCAGAACGAGAAGAAACAAACACTGAATCCCCGTCTGCCCCACTAAACCAGCACACACGCTTACGCTTAAATCAGTGACATCATCAGATTTCATTGGTGTCATTTCCATCAAATATGAGGCCTCGTGGCATTTGATTTCAGTGCTACTATTGTCTGTCATTATTACCTACACTATTGCTGTTATCTACTTTGTAAAGTGTCCTTGAGCAATGCAAAGGCGCTATATAAATAAAAGATATTATCATTATTAGATTGTCAGATTAAACATTAAACATAAACGTCTGTTCCTCATGACTTCAGAGGACTATCATACATGTATACAGAGCATCCGGAAAGTCTTATTCCAAAATGGTTTAAATTCATTATTGCATTCATCTTTCCCTCGATCCTGACTAGTCTCCCAGTTCCTGCTGTTGAAAAACACCCCCACAGCATGATGCTGCCACCACCATGCTTCACTGTAGGGATGGTATTGGCCAGGTGATGAGCGGTGCCTGGTTTCCTCTATTCAGGCCAAAGAGATCAATCTTTGTTTCATCAGACCAGAGAATTCTGTTTCTCATGTTCTGAGGGTCCTTCAGGTGCCTTTTGGCAAACTCCAGGCGGGCTGTCATGTGCCTTTTCCTGAGAAGTGGCTTCGTCTGACCGCTCTCCCACACAGGCCTGATTGGTGGAGAGCTGCAGAGATGGTTGCTCTTCTGGAAGCTTCTCCTCTCTCCACAGAGAAACGCTGGAGCTCTGTCAGAGTGACCATCGGGCTCTCGGTCACCTAAGGCCCTTCTCCCAGATCGCTCAGTTTGGCCGGGCGGCAGCTCTAGGAAGAGTCCTGGTGGTTTCAAACTTCTTCCATTCACAGATGATGGAGGCCACTGTGCTCACTGGGACCTTCAATGCTGCAGAAATGTTTCTGTACCCTTCCCCAGATCTGTGCCTCAATATAATCCTGTCTCTGAGGTCTACAGACGATTCCTTGGACTTCATGGCTTGGTTTGTGCTGACATGCACTGTTACCTGTGGGACCTTATATAGACAGGTGTGCGCCTTTCCAAATCATGTCCAATCAGCTGAATTTACCACAGGTGGACTCAGATCAAGCTGTAGAAACATCTCAAGGAGGATCAGTGGAAACAGGAGCACTTTAGCTCAATTATGAGTGTCAAGGCTGTGTGAACTTCTTTCACGTTGTCATTATGGGGTATTGTTTGTAGAATTTTGAGGAAAAAAATAATGAATTTAATCCATTTTGGAATAAGGCTGTAACATAACAAAATGTGGAAAAAGTGAAGCGCTGTGAATACTTTCCGGATGCACTGTATGTTCTGCTAACCATTAAGAACCATTAAATTATGAAAATGTTATTTCTGAATGCTTAAATTTTGTTTTGATCATTAAAGGAACATTCCATTGTATCATTCTTCAAACATTATGGAACGTTACATTTGAACGTTCTCTGAAACAAGTAACATTTAAAAAACATTCCATGAACGATGTATATTGTTTGTATTCCACTGTATGAACTATTTCTGTACAACCTCATATTTGTTCAGAAGTAGAAATGAGCTCAGTGGAAAAACCCATCCAGATGTGTCCTGCATCCCTGCAGACTGATGTTCTTCTCTCTGAAGGAAGCGCAGCAGGAGCGGCCCGGGATGACCCAGATTCACGAGAGCGACGGCCGCTCTGGACGAACCCGTGAGGCGCTCACTCATGGGCAAATATTACTGTATTGTGGATGCACTCAATTTTAAAGGTAAAATATCTCTTTTTCCTGCCTCTCTGCAGTGCATCTGTAATCATAAATACATCACAAATGTGGGCATGATCATAATAATGCCAATAAATGTAATGCAATATATATATATATACTGTACACTGATCAGGCATAACATTATGACCACTGACAGGTGAAGTGAATAGCACTGATGATCTCTTCATCACGGCACCTGTTAGTGGGTGGGATATATTAGGCAGCAAGTGAACATTTTGTCCTCAAAGTTGATGTGTTAGAAGCAGGAAAAATGGGCAAGCGTAAGGATTTGAGCGAGGAAGGGCCAAATTGTGATGGCTAGACGACTGGGTCAGAGCATCTCCAAAACTGCAGCTCTTGTGGGGTGTTCCCGGTCTGCAGTGGTCAGGATCTATCAAAAGTGCTCCAAGGAAGGAACAGTGGAGAACCGGAGACAGGGTCTGTCGACACCTGACCAATTGTGGATTCTAATTATATTGTAGAAACATAATCTTGATGAACAGTTTTGTAGTTTTCAGTCTTTGGCTGTTCAGTTTTACAGGAGCTGTTCTTGTATGTTTATTAGAAAACAGCTTCCCGGCTTTCTTACCAAGGCCTTTAGGTTTGTCAGTGTTAGCCCACAAAAGCATGCATTTAATAAGAATACAGTAGTACTTAGTGTTCAGACATGGTTACAAAGTCGTAATTACAAGTTGGAAACATGGGAATTTACAGCACCAAACATGACACATGCACAATCTTTATTCATCATTTTGCAGATGTAGAGTTAAAAAATCTTGTTAAATTTTATGCACTTTTTAACATTTAAACGCACGTCATAATTTCAACTTCATAACTAAATACAGACTTCCTGGAGCACTTGAACACGTTAATCTCAGATTGTGTGCATGATGTTTAATATTTGAATTTGTCCAGGTGTAAATTTCGCCTGTAATCTCTCACAGAACGCTTCACATTCACAGTCTTATCTGGAAATGTTGTTTCCCATGAGCCTCCACTATTGTGATACTGATTCATTGTGTTACTGGATCACTGTGTTCTTTACTCTTTCAGCGCTGTGCCGCCGCTCCACCCTCATCCCAGCTTTACTTGGGTTTCCTCATGCATTCGCCACAATGCAGATTTTTCCCGTTCAAAGCGAAACCGATACTCTCCGGCTCGGACAGAACGTCACCTATGGATCCGAGCAACAGGATCCGGTGAGAGTGGAGGACGCACAACTTCACAGCGGATTGAATGACTGTGTGTGTGTGTGTGTGTAGAAGACAGTGCAAGGTTGTGTGTGTGTGTGTGAAGGTGTTATTTTACAGCAGACACAATATTCAGGGGCACAAGCGGTACAGATCACATCCAAACACACACGTCCGTCCTTCATCCGCTGATACGCCTCTGCAATCACGACAGCTGGAACATCCGGCTCGATCCCAGCGTTTGGAGCTCAACGTCAAGGGCGAGTAAGAGAAGCCCAAGATGACCTCAAGATCTCACTGGACACTTTAGTTCACTGGGAAAAAGGTTCAATGGGTTCTCTATAGAACTCCAGGGTTCTTGACTCCATTTTAAAGAAACATTTATGCCAAAAATTATCTATATGAGGAGAAATGCATAATAAAGTTAACATTTGTACACTCACACACACTCACATTAAATTATATCTATATACTAGCGTTCAAAAGGCTGCATTAATCTGATCATAACTACAGTAAAGCAGTGAGATATGACTCCAGTGTAAATCAGCTGTTCTCTATGTGAATATATAGTAAAGTGTAATTTATTCCTGTGATCAAAGCTGAATTTATCATCATTACTCCAGTCTTCAGTGTCACATGATCCTTCACAAATCATTCAATATGATGAGCTCTTTCTGTGTGTCTGAGGATGAGGACGGATGCTTGATGAAGGTTACGACTCGGTCATTCGTCTGCGATGGAGAATTTCGCAGCTGTCAGTCAGACGGTGAATAAACACTGGGAGCGCTTCGACACACGCTGACCCTCGGCGCTCGGGTCGTCTCACACACACCACACATCTCCAGCGTTTGTGCTCGACGCCTCCAGCGCGACTGATGCGGATCTCCGGGCCGTTTGGTCTCGGGTGAACCCGTCCTGCTGAAACTCACACTTGTGTCTGAAGCGGCTCGTTCTGTGGAATAACAGAATAATAATATATATTTTTTTTTTTTATCTCTGTCTCTTTCTATATATACATTTGTTGTGCAGTGGATGGATGGATGATTCACATGTGTTTTCCTGAAAAAAAGCCTCCAGTATTCTCACTTTTCAACACTCTCAACCTTTTCTCTTTTTTTTAGGATTGCAAGCCTGAGTTTGTTTCTAAAGTGCTGTGATGTTTGCATACACACACACACACACACACACGTCTCTGTTTTCACGCTCATATGCGACAGGCATGCTGACACAAGCAAATGCAGAGGCCAAACTGTGTGAATGACGACTCATGGAAAACTCCCGTCTGCCTGCATCTGACCTGCTATTGATACACACACACACACACACACACAGAGGAAAGACTGTGATGTGCTTCATTCCTTTAGGGCTTTACTGTGGCCAGATTTTTTCTTTGTCAGTCTGATTGCGTCACACACACTCACTCACTCACACACACACACACACACACACACACACAGTTCCTCCTCCACGTGTGTATTTTTGGGAATGGATATCCAGACGACACACCCGTCAGCCGCTCTGACCTCAGCGCCCCTGATCCGTGCTTCATTTCCAGAGATCAGTGCTGTTCTCTGAGCGTTCCCACCGGAGCCTGATTCCCATGATCCTCTGGGATTTTCTGCTACAAACTGAAGCGTTTATTTCCAGCATGTGTTTGTTCAGGCTTGTGAACAAATGTGACCTCTCCAAATCAAGTGAATGTGTGAAAGATAAAGGATAATCATTGAACATCCAACTAAAGCATGTCAGAAAAAACCTTCCATGAACGATGTACAAATAACGTATTGAGAACATTATTAAAGACCAGATAATGTTGAATGTATGTTCTGTTAGCTTTACTGGAAGAACGTTTGTTCATAACTTTGAGAGAACCTTGACACAGGGATCACGCAGCTCTAGACCCAGATCTCCCTCCTCATGCCCTTTCCTTCTGCTCCTGCTCTCTGGTGTCAGTTCGGCTGCAAACACAGCCTTTAATGGATCCACCACTCAAGTGTGTGTGTGTGTGTGTGAGAGTGAGAATAAGTGTGTGTGTGTGTGTGAGAGTGAGAGTGAGTGTGTGTGTGAGTGAGAGTGTGTGTGTGTGTGTGTGAGAGAGAGTGAGTGTGTGTGTGTGTGAGAGTGTGTGTGTTTGTGTGAGAGAGAGTGAGAGTGAGTGAGTGTGTGTGTGTGTGAGAGTGTGTGTGTGAGAGTGAGTGTGAGTGAGAGTGTGTGTGTGTGAGAGAGTGAGTGTAAATGAGAGTGAGTGTGTGTGTGAGAGTGAGTGTGTGTGTGTGAGAGTGTGTGTGTGTGTGAGAGAGAGAGTGAGTGTGTGTGTGAGAGTGAGTGTGTGTGTGAGAGTGAGTGTGTGTGTGTGTTTGAGAGAGTGAGTGTGAGTGAGAGTGAGTGTGTGTGTGTGTGAGTGAGAGTGAGTGAGTGTGTGTGTGTGTGTGTGTGTGTCTCTGTCAGCTGGAGTGACGCCACATGATCCCTCTCACAGTCACATGATGTGCTCAGCTTTATCTCACGGCAAGGTGCATCAAAAGACATCTTACATCAGATATTATTACTGGTTCAATGAAACACGATCTGCATCACACTAACAGGAAACGTTGTGTCAAGGTTCTCTCAAAGTTATGAACAAACGTTCTTCTAGTAACATTAACAGAACGTTCATTCAGTGTTAGAACAAAAACATTATTTATGCATCGTTCATGGTTTTATTCTGAAAAGGTTGAGTTGGACGTTTCAAAGCTGGGAGAGAACACAAACACTGACGCCTGACAGTCACACACGTCTGTCCTGAAGGGGTTAATCCTGTGTGTGTGTGTGTGAGTGTGTGACGTGAGGCCCTGAACTCTGTGAAGGACAGGAGGATTCACACTGACCCCAGAACAATCACATGCTCGCCAAACAACACCAGACTTTACTCTCTTACATAAAGCAGATTTATTTGATTATTTAATGTATTTTCCTCATGATCTCTCACACGCTGTTTAGGACACACAATTGATTGGATGGTTGTGGTTTGCTATTGGTGGATCTCATGTGAGTGACAGGTTGCCCCGCCCTCGTCATCAGAGAAGAGATAGATTTTTTTTTGATCAGTGAAGTCATACACAGCACAGATCGTTTCAGCAGCTTCACAGTGATAAACAGAACAGACATGAAACACATTTCTCCTGATCAAAAACTTCATCATGTGATCTAGTGTTGCTACAGCAAAGGGTTTGTTTGACCAGCACATCCTGACATGAGATCCTCAGAGACTTGAAGCTGATCACTCACACACTCACTCTCTCTCTCACACACACACACACACTCACTCTCACTCACACACACACTCACTCACTCTCACACACACACACACTCACTCACTCTCACTCTCACTCTCACTCACACTCACACTAACACTAATACACACACACACACTCCCTCACACTAACACACACACACACACTCACACACACACACACTCACTCACACTCACATTCACACACACTCACACACACACACTCACACACACACACACTCACGCACACACACACTCACACACACACACACATACACACTCACATTCACACTCACATTCACACACACACACACTCTCTCTCACACACACACAAACACACTCACACACACACACACACTCTCACACACACTCACACACACACACACACACACTCTCTCACACACACTCACTCACACACGCTTACACACACTCACTCACACACACACACACACACTCACACACACACACTTACCCACACACACTCATTCACACTCTCTCTCTCTCTCTCTCTCACACACACACACTCAGTCTTGCAGTGATGTTGGAGTCCATCTGTAACGAGCAGATCTGCAGGTGTATGTGTGTGTGTGTATGTGTGTGACGCTCACATATTCCCAGGTGAGGGAGGTTCGCTCCTGCTGAGGACGGACTCCACACTGAGGTCAAAGGTCATGATGATAAATTTGGAAATAGAGACTCCAGTTTCCCAGAAGTGATCCATCGTTCATCTGACGGGAGCGTTGGCCTCGCCGCACGTCCTGATTTATGGCGTAGAGTGTGTTGAGCTGCAAACCGGTTCAGAACAAACCCTCGATCCGGCCCTCGCCGACATGAGCGACACACACACACACACACACACAATAATATCTAACCACCTTCATCTAATGCTGAAGAGATTTATGGCAGTTTAACCCTAAAAATGTGAACGCACAACCTTTCGAAGTACACTGAGCAAAATGTGTTCCCTTTAAGGTATTCAAAACATCAAACGTTCCATTGTATCATTCTTCAAACATTATGGAATGTTACATTTGAATGTTCTCAGTAACATTTAAAAACACTCCATTCCATCCGTTCATCTGATGTTTTATAAATGTTACTATTGTTTCAGAACATTCAAAAGTAACGTTCCCGTAATGTTTGTTACGGTGGCCTGATCTGATTGTTCTCCGCGTTGATGATGTTCTCAGGAATGACTTCATCAGCCGCTGAGTTAGTGAGTGTGTGTGTGTGAGTGTGTGTGTGTGTGTTTCCAGATGAGAATGTCGTTCTGCGAGTGGAGTCGGTTTCAGAAGAGTTTCTCCATCAGTGATGGACTGACCTTTGTGACGAGATCTTATCTTCATGACAGTGAATATGACATTGTGTCATCGGTTAGACACAAGTGAAAATGTTTTGCAACATTCATCAGCTCAGGACAAAGTGTTCTGAACGTTTAACACACACACACACTTGCACTACCATTCAAAATAATACTTACATTCAGCAAGGACGCATTAAACTGATCAAAAGTGACATTTATAATGTTACAAAAGATTCTATTTCAAATAAATGCTGTTCCTTTGAACTTTCTATTCAGAAATCTGAAGCAGCACAACTGTTCTCGAACAACATGAATTGATTTTTGGCTGAACTTCTTATGAACGTGTAAACACTGCTGTGTTTTAATGAATGTGAGAGAAAAACTAGAAATAGACGCAGTATCAACTTCTCAAATAGAGTTTCACAAGAAAAACAGAAGCAGAGTAAACGGAAAACTGAAGCGATACTGGAAAACAAACACACAGATTTTTTTTTCAGGTCTCCGTAACCTTGAGAGTGTTTTTAACAGATTGACTTTAATCACAGACCCACATACTGACCTTCACACACACACACACACACACATACTCACACACACACACTAACACACACATACACACAGAGGCACACACACTCACAACACACCACACACACACACACTAACACACGCACTAACACACACACACTAACACACATACTCACACACACACTTACTCACACACACACACTCACACACTAACACACACACAGAGGCACACACACTCACACGCACTAACACACCCACACATTAACACACACATACTCACAGACACACACAGACACACTTACACACACATATACGCACAAAGACACGCACGCACACACTCACACACACACTCACACACAGAAGCACACACAAACTCACACACACACACACTCACAGACACGCACTCACAGACACACACACACTCACTCTCACACATGCACACTCACACACAGAAGCACACACACACACAAACACACACACACACTCACACACTCACTCTCACACACTCACACGCACACACACACACACACACACACACACACACACACACTCACACACACACACACACAAACAAACACACTCACACACAGATGCGCACGCACACACTCACACACACACAGACTCGCACACACACAAACACCACTCACAGATACGTACACACAGACACACACACAGACACACACACACACACACATTCAATCCAGCCGTTCCCTGGCAACCCTGCACCCGCTGTGGAATGCCTTGTTGCCATGGCGACAGAACACACACATGGCAGTGATTGTGTGTTTGATCTGATGCTTCGCAGCGTATGATGTATTCTGATGATACTGATTCAAATTATATGTTATGTCCATTATAGTGCCCAGTACTGTACATCAAATGTATTAAGCTTATTGCATATTACTATCAATATCTACAGCTTTACTAACACTGCAATGGCTTTAGGAAACACAACTGTAGTTTCATGATATTGCGTAATACTGTGCATTATTTATTCATCTCTGCCACTGTGAACTTCTGGACATTCAGCATCTCGCTTCATGAGACAGACGCCCCTCAGAAACATGGACATGTACAGATACTCTTCCTGAAATGTTTGGCAGGTTGGATGCTGTTGTCCTGGCAACGTGATTCCCTCCTCCGGCGCGGCGCTCTGATTGGCTGTCAGGAGAGGAAACATTCAGCTCACGGTTCACAACATCCTAGAATCCCAGCGAACAGCAAACACAAGTGTTTTCCATACAAACACGCCACACATGGTGAGTTGAGTTAAGCATGGCAGAACACATGTTCAGGAAAAGATATTAAATAAGGTCTAATTCAGCTCAGAAGTGTTCCAGGATCATTCCAATCGGATGACAAGGCCGTTAATTGACCGTTAAGTGTCAGATTAATTCAAAGCTTGTGGACATTAGCGCACAGATTACCTGTGGAAAGAGAATAAGGAGGGACAGGTGTGCGATGAAGGATCCATTTAGATTTAGTTCGCTTTGGAAAACCAGTTTTGCCTCATTCCAGCCTTCAAATCAGAGCACGACAGTGTTGTATATTCATATTGTAGGAATCAGGGGCTTCAAAGCGCCGCGTGTTTCAGATAAAGACATCAAAGGCTCTTTCATATGCAAATTGCTGCTGCAGCGCTTAGTATAAATATAAAAAAAAACATGTTTCAGTGTCAACGTCACGATTATTCATGCTCACAACTCTACAGAGGACAGAAGTGTTGGTCGTTCCGGGAAGAAACCGGAAAGTGACTCTCATCTGATCTCATCCACTGTCTGATGAATGTTACACACTAAAATAATAGAGTTTTCTGTGTGTGCACAGGGTTAATATCAGCCCACCGGGACACAAACTCACGATTACAGGTTTCCTTCTAAAATGAGCACTGTAGTTAGTTTTAGTTGAGGATGATGTCCCTGTAGTTAGTTTTAGTTGAGGATGATGTCCCTGTAGTTAGTTTTAGTTGAAGATGATGACCCTGTAGTTAGTTTTAATTGAGGATGATGACCCTGTAGTTAGTTTTAATTGAGGATGATGACCCTGTAGTTAGTTTTAGTTGAGGATGATGTCCCTGTAGTTAGTTTTAGTTGAAGATGATGTCCCTGTAGTTAGTTTTAGTTGAGGATGATGTCCCTGTAGTTAGTTTTAGTTGAGGATGATGTCCCTGTAGTTAGTTTTAGTTGAGGATGATGTCCCTGTAGTTAGTTTTAGTTGAGGATGATGTCCCTGTAATTAGTTTTAGTTGAGGATGATGTCCCTGTAGTTAGTTTTAGTTGAGGATGATGTCCCTGTAGTTAGTTTTAGTTGAAGATGATGACCCTGTAGTTAGTTTTAGTTGAGGATGATGTCCCTGTAGTTAGTTTTAGTTGAGGATGATGTCCCTGTAGTTAGTTTTAGTTGAAGATGATGTCCCTGTAGTTAGTTTTAGTTGAGGATGATGTCCCTGTAGTTAGTTTTAGTTGAGGATGATGTCCCTGTAGTTAGTTTTAGTTGAGGATGATGTCCCTGTAGTTAGTTTTAGTTGAAGATGATGACCCTGTAGTTAGTTTTAGTTGAGGATGATGTCCCTGTAGTTAGTTTTAGTTGAAGATGATGACCCTGTAGTTAGTTTTAGTTGAGGATGATGTCCCTGTAGTTAGTTTTAGTTGAGGATGATGTCCCTGTAGTTAGTTTTAGTTGAGGATGATGTCCCTGTAGTTAGTTTTAGTTGAAGATGATGACCCTGTAGTTAGTTTTAGTTGAGGATGATGTCCCTGTAGTTAGTTTTAGTTGAGGATGATGTCCCTGTAGTTAGTTTTAGTTGAAGATGATGACCCTGTAGTTAGTTTTAGTTGAGGATGATGTCCCTGTAGTTAGTTGTAGTTGAGGATGATGTCCCTGTAGTTAGTTTTAATTGAGGATGATGTCCCTGTAGTTAGTTTTAGTTGAGGATGATGTCCCTGTAGTTAGTTTTAGTTGAGGATGATGTCCCTGTAGTTAAATTTAGTTGAGGATGATGACCCTGTAGTTAGTTTTAATTGAGGATGATGTCCCTGTAGTTAGTTTTAATTGAGGATGATGTCCCTGTAGTTAGTTTTAATTGAGGATGATGACCCTGTAGTTAGTTTTAATTGAGGATGATGTCCCTGTAGTTAGTTTTAGTTGAGGATGATGTCCCTGTAGTTAGTTTTAGTTGAGGATGATGACCCTGTAGTTAGTTTTAATTGAGGATGATGTCCCTGTAGTTAGTTTTAATTGAGGATGATGTCCCTGTAGTTAGTTTTAGTTGAGGATGATGTCCCTGTAGTTAGTTGTAGTTGAGGATGATGTCCCTGTAGTTAGTTTTAATTGAGGATGATGTCCCTGTAGTTAGTTTTAGTTGAGGATGATGTCCCTGTAGTTAGTTGTAGTTGAGGATGATGACCCTGTAGTTAGTTTTAATTGAGGATGATGTCCCTGTAGTTAGTTGTAGTTGAGGATGATGTCCCTGTAGTTAGTTTTAATTGAGGATGATGTCCCTGTAGTTAGTTTTAGTTGAGGATGATGTCCCTGTAGTTAGTTGTAGTTGAGGATGATGACCCTGTAGTTAGTTTTAATTGAGGATGATGTCCCTGTAGTTAGTTTTAGTTGAGGATGATGTCCCTGTAGTTAGTTGTAGTTGAGGATGATGTCCCTGTAGTTAGTTTTAATTGAGGATGATGTCCCTGTAGTTAGTTTTAGTTGAGGATGATGTCCCTGTAGTTAGTTGTAGTTGAGGATGATGACCCTGTAGTTAGTTTTAATTGAGGATGATGTCCCTGTAGTTCGTTTTAATTGAGGATGATGACCCTGTAGTTAGTTTTAATTGAGGATGATGTCCCTGTAGTTAGTTTTAGTTGAGGATGATGTCCCTGTAGTTAGTTGTAGTTGAGGATGATGTCCCTGTAGTTAGTTTTAATTGAGGATGATGTCCCTGTAGTTAGTTTTAATTGAGGATGATGTCCCTGTAGTTAGTTTTAATTAAGGATGATGTCCCTGTAGTTAGTTTTAGTTGAGGATGATGTCCCTGTAGTTAGTTTTAGTTGAGGATGATGTCCCTGTAGTTAGTTTTAGTTGAGGAGGATAACCTTTTAGTTAGTTTTCGTTGAGGAGGATAACCCTGACATGTGGTGGGTCGGAGTGGAATTTTCCAGGCGTGTCTCATGAACTCATGATTGGCTGCAGGGAATCGTCTCAATTGTCCTTCTTCCCACCCTGAGGCTCTAGAGGGGTGAAACTGGGGCCCAGGGTGATATTTTAAGATGGACGACTTGTATTTTTAGGGCAGCTGTACGCTGCAGTGTTCACATTTCAGGTCAGCTATAAAAACAAACAAAAAGCTGAGTTGCTGTAGGAGGACAGCTGGAGCGGACAAACAGAGAAACTCGCCCTAACCCTAACCCCTGCTCTCTGATTAGTTTATTTTTAGCGTCAGCGTGGTCCAGCACGGCTCTCGTGTCTGACAGGACTGAAGTGTAATTAAATCAGTGCACCATCTGTGTGTGCGATAAACAAAACAGGCTTCAGCTTATTTTAATAGAAGATGAGAAAAGCCGCTGTGTCCAGATGCCTGCCAGTTCTCCTGTGCATGCAAACCCTCTGTGACCTGAGCGAAACCCACTTCGAGAAGGATACACTCGTTTATTAAAAGATTAAATGTGCTGTGTCAGTGTGTGATCATAGTCATGCGAGGCTCGTGAGTGACGTACAAGGAAACGAGATGGCAATGCAAATCTCTAGTGTTTGTTTTACAGGTGTACTATTACCAACAGAGATCATTTACTGTGTTTTACACACCCGTGTCTGTAAATGTTCACTGAACTGGTTTTCTTATCACATTATGTGTGAACTTTGACTCATTGATGCATTTTATTAGGCTACAGGTGGCATGAAATCAAAATAAACTTTTGTGCTATGAATGTTAGATACACTAGTGTTCAAAAGTTTGGGGTCAGTACGATTTTTAAATGTTTTTGAAAGAAGTCTCTTCTGCTCACCAATTTATTTGATAAAAAATACAGAAAAAAACAGTGAAATATTATTGCATTTTAAAATGTGTTATTATTATCTGGGAAATTTTGCATTGAATGAAACGCGGCAGTGTCAAAAGGTCAGTGACAAGCATTGAACATGTGCAACACTAGGCCGCGGAGAGAGTGAGGTGCGATTGCATCATCATCCTCATCATCATCAGAGGCTCTTCTCCTGCCCTTGGGCGTGTAAACAGGAAATGTGAACAGGCTCATGATGAATGTGAGGAGAGAGAGAGAGAAGACGACGCAAGTGCCTTTCATCATTTCAGTATTTCCTGAGGCGAGCCGGAGGGAGAGAAAACAGAAAAGAGGGAAGGCAGAGAGAGAGAGAGACTTGGGTAAACACAGTTAAACTGGAGCTGTTTTCCAAGGCTTTTATTCCAGTCGTGCTCAGAAAACATGGCCTTGGGCGCGTGCCAAAATATTCATGCGCCTTACGTCCCGAAACAAAGACTTCAAAGTCAACACCGTCCAACCCCGTCCTGCTACTTCAGCGCTAGCTAACACACACACACACACACACACACAGAGTTAAAGTGGGCTAAAAGGTGAACTGGATTTGTAAACATGGTTTCTGGTGTCATAGAATAAACAATCATTTTGATTGCGAGCAGTTGCATCAGAGCATTTTAAATCTTTTAAAAGCAGTTTATATTCAGTAATATTATTGTTATATAAATTACACCATTGTTTTCTGTAGAGCTGCTTTACTTGTTTCATAACTCATAATACATAATACACAGATATTGAACTGAACTGAACCAACACTGAACTGAATCAACATTGAACTGAATCAATACTGAACTGAATCAACACTGAACTGAATCAATACTGAACTGAATCAACACTGAACTGAATCAATACTGAACTGAATCAACACTGAACTGAATCAACACTGAACCGAATCAACACTGAACCGTATCAACACTGAACCGAATCAACACTGAACCGAATCAACAATAAACTGAATCAACACTGAACTGAATCAACACTGAACCGAATCAACACTGAACTGAGTCAACACTGAACCGAATCAACACTGAACCGAATCAACACTGAACCGAATCAACACTGAA
>CM077213.1:508554-543554 GCA_039654625.1 Rhinogobio ventralis | reverse complement strand
GGGATGTTTTCTTGGCACACTTTAGGCCCCTTAGTGCCAATTGGGCATCGTTTAAATGCCACGGCCTACCTGAGCATTGTTTCTGACCATGTCCATCCCTTTATGACCACCATGTACCCATCCTCTGATGGCTACTTCCAGCAGGATAATGCACCATGTCACAAAGCTCGAATCATTTCAAATTGGTTTCTTGAACATGACAATGAGTTCACTGTACTAAAATGGCCCCCACAGTCACCAGATCTCAACCCAATAGAGCATCTTTGGGATGTGGTGGAACGGGAGCTTCGTGCCCTGGATGTGCATCCCACAAATCTCCATCAACTGCAAGATGCTATCCTATCAATATGGGCCAACATTTCTAAAGAATGCTTTCAGCACCTTGTTGAATCAATGCCACGTAGAATTAAGGCAGTTCTGAAGGCGAAAGGGGGTCAAACACAGTATTAGTATGGTGTTCCTAATAATCCTTTAGGTGAGTGTACATATATATATATATATATATATATATGTGACTGTCTGTCTGACTATACAGTGGTGGTCAGAATTATTGGCACCCCTGGTAAATATGATCAAATATGGCTGTAAAAATAAATCTGCATTGTTTATCCTTTTGATCTTTTATTCAAAAAATGCACAAAAATCTAACCTTTCATTGAAGTAAAAGAATTGAAAGTGGGGGGTAAATCACATTATGCTTTTCTCCAAAACACGTTGGCCACAATTATTGGCACCCTTTTATTAAATACTTTTTGCAACCTCCTTTTGCCAAGATAACCGCTCTGAGTCTTCTCCTATAATGCCTGATGAGTTTGGAGATCAGAGACCGTTCCTCCATACAGAATCCCTCCAGATCCCTCAGATTCCCAGATCCATGCTGGTGCTTCTTCTCTTCAGCTCATCACTCATTCTCTATAGGGTTCAGGTCAGGGACTGGGATGGTGATGGCAGAAGCTTCATTCTGTGTTCAGTGACACATTTGTGTGTTGATTTTGATGTTTGTTTCAGATCGCTGTCCTGATGGAAGATCCAACCACGGCCCATTATCAGATTTCTAGCAGAGGCCGTCAGGTTTTGAGTTTTTATCTGTTGGTATTTGCTAGAATCCATGATGCCATGTGTCTGAACAAGATGTCCAGGACCTCCAGCAAAAAAATAGGCCCACAACACTAAAGATCCAGCGGTGTATTTAACCGTAGGCATGGGGTGCTTTTTATCCCTGTTTGCACCAAACCCATCTGGTGGATTTGCTGCCAAAAGCTCTTTTTATAGTGTCATGTGACCACAGAACCGTCCCGTCTGAAGCTCCAGTCGTGTCTGATCTGAATGTGCTGGAGTTTGTTTCTGGATGAGCGAGGAGGATTTTTCTTGAATCCCTCCCAAACAACATGTGGTGATGTAGGGGTTGTTTTATTTTTTTATTTTTTTTATTTTTTAGGCTTTCTGACCCCAAGACTCAACTAATCTCTGCGATTCTCCACCTGTGATCCTGGAGAGTCTTTGTCCACTCAAACTCTCCTCTCGTGTGTTAGGACGATACACACACGTCCTCTTCAGGACATCTTTAGTTGATTGATCTTCTTCATTATTGCCCTGAGGGTGGACACTCTTTTCCTACAGCCACTTTCTGTTTTGTGAAGCTCAACAATCTTTTGCTGCATATCAGAACTATATTCTGTGGTTTTACTCATTGTGATGATGATTAAGGGAATTAAGGTTAGATTTTTGTGAATTTTTTGAATGAAAGATCAAAAGGATAAAACAATGCAGATTTATTTTTTACAGCCATATTTGATCATATTTACCAGGGGTGCCAATAATTCTGACCACCACTGTATGTCTGTGTGTCTGATGATCTGAGCCTGTGATCAATGTGAATGATCGGACTAGTTAATATGTTGTACTGCTGTCAGATACAGATGCCCGAGTGAGTTACTCAGATGTGTGTGTGAATGTGGTTTTGTTTCAGGAAGAAGAAAGCAGAAGGCAGCTCAGGAGAAAGCTGGATTATCCAGGGTAATTTTACACACATTTATGTTTCACATTATTCAGTTTGAATTATGATACAGTGAATTATGATTGAGAAATGCTCAATTGTTTTTTATTATTTCTGTGTTTAGTTACCAGACCTGAAAGACGCTGAAGCCGTTCAGAAGTTCTTCCTTGAGGAGATTCAGCTCGGGGAGGAGCTGCTGGCACAGGGTGAGGATCACTTCTGTCACTCACACACTGTGTGTTTCTCCAGAGCTGTTACCCATCATCCCCCCCTCTCTATCTCTCTCTCTCTCTCTCTCTCTCTCTCTCTCTCAGGAGACTATGAGAAGGGTGTGGATCACCTGACGAATGCGATCGCCGTGTGCGGTCAGCCACAGCAACTCCTGCAGGTCCTTCAGCAGACGCTTCCTCCTCCAGTCTTCCAGATGCTGCTCACTAAACTACCCACCATCAGCCAGGTGTGACACGCCTTCCTTCCTTCACTCTCTCGACTGACTGACTCAAACACAGTCAACATCTGCAATCTGCATTATATTTCCATCTTTTTCTTGCAATACTGAGTTTATATCTCACAATTCTGTCTATCTTTGCTCCCATCCATCCATCCATCCATCCGTCCGTCCGTCTATCCATCCATCCATCCATCTGTCCATCTGTCTGTCTCTCCATCTATCCATCCATCCATCCACATCCATCCACATCCACCTCCATCCATCCATCCATCCATCCACCTCCATCCATCCATCCATCCACCTCCATCCATCCACCTACCCATCCATCCATCCATCCACCTACCCATCCATCCACCTCCATCCATCCATCCATCCATCCACCTCCATCCATCCATCCATCCATCCATCCATCCACCTCCATCCATCCATCCATCCACCTACCCATCCATCCACCTCCATCCATCCATCCATCCACCAACCCATCCATCCACCTCCATCCATCCATCCATCCATCCATCCACCTACCCATCCATCCACCTACCCATCCATCCATCCACCTATCCATCCATCCACCTCCATCCATCCATCCACCTACCCATCCATCCACCTCCATCCATCCATCCATCAACCCATCCATCCACCTCCATCCATCCATCCATCCATCCATCCACCTCCATCCATCCATCCACCTACCCATCCATCCATCCATCCACCTACCCATTCATCCATCCACCAACCCATCCATCCACCTCCATCCATCCATCCACCTCCATCCATCCATCCATCCATCCATCCACCTACCCATCCATCCAATCATTTCCGTCTATCCATCTATCCAAGTCAAGTCAACTTTATTTATATAGCGCTTTTTACAATGCCGATTGTTTCAAAGCAGCTTCACAGTGTTAAACAGGAAAATAATGAACAGAATTTGATTCGGCTGTACAGCCGCTCTGGAGAAAACTCTGATGTCATCAGCTCATTTCAGTTCTCATATAGTGTCAATGCGGGCAGATCAGTGATATAGCTGAATATTTAGTGTCCTCAACTGAGCAAGCCAAAAGCCAAAGGCGACAGTGGCAAGGAACCAAAACTCCTTCAGGGCCAGAATGGAGAAAAAAACCTTGGGAGAAACCAGGCTCAGTCGCTCAGTTCTCCTCTGGTCAACGAACAAATAGTGTATGATTATGATTCTGGCAACATTACAGGTCAGAAGTCATATTAGATCGAAAGATATTTGTAAGATTATTCGAAAGATTGGAGTCGTCGCGCCGGAGACGGGTTTAATGAGGATGTCGTGTCGATACGGCATTTACAGGGGGAGTTTAATTGACACGCTCTCTGCAGACACTTCAGGGATGAGCTGGTCATGTCCAGGCGCTGGTCCACCATCTGATCTGGATACGGCCCGGATCCGGCTGACTGCAGTAAACCTCGGGATAAACAGAGAGACTAACATTAGCGTAGATGCCATTCTTCTTATGATGTAACGAGTACATCAGGTGTTATGGGAAGTGTTCCCGGTTCCGGTTGACCTAGTTAATGCAGCCTAACAATCATTTAACTGATTTGAATAATATAAATTGATAATGTTTTATGTGTATGCCATAGTAAAGAGATGTGTTTTTAGTCTAGATTTAAACTGACAGAGTGTGTCTGCTTCCCGAACAATGCTAGGAAGGCTGTTCCAGAGTTTAGGTGCTAAATAGGAAAAGGATCGACCGTCTGCAGTTGATTTTGATATTCTAGGTATTATCAACTGGCCAGAGTTTTGAGACCGCAATAGACGTGATGGAGTATAATGCGTTAAGAGCTCGCTCAAGTACTGGGGAGCTAAACCATTTAGTGCTTTGTAAGTAATTAGCAAGATTTTAAAATGTATGCGATATTTAATAGGGAGCCAGTTCAGTGTTGACAGAACCGGGCTAATATGGTCATACTTCCTGGTTCTAGTAAGAACTCGAGCTGCTGCGTTTTGGACCAGCTGCAGTTTATTTATTAAGCGAGCAGGGCAACCACCCAGTAGAGCATTACAATAATCTAGCCTTGAGGTCATGAACGCATGAACTAACTGTTCAGCATTTTGCATTGAAAGCATATGCCGTTTAGATATATTTTTAAGATGGTAGAATGCAGTTTTACAGATGCTAGAAACGTGGCTTTCAAATGAGAGATTGGTATCAAAGAGCACACCCAGGTTCCTCACTGACGACGAGGACTTGACAGAGCAGCCATCAAGTGTTAGACAGTATTCTAGGTTACTACATGTGGAGTTTTTTTGTCCAATAATTAAAAATTAGTTTTTTTCTGAATTAAGTTGCAGGAAATTACTAGTCATCCAATTTTTTATATCAGCTATGCATTCCGTTAATCTTGTGAATTGGTAAGTTTCGTCAGGGCGTGAAGAAATATAGAGCTGAGTATCGTCAGCATAACAATGAAAACTAACGCCATGCTTCCTAATGATATCTCCCAGTGGTAGCATGTACAGGGTGAAAAGCAACAGTCCTAGCACTGAGCCCTGCGGTACTCCATACTGAACTTGTGATCGGTGTGACATCTCTTCATTTACTGCTACAAACTGATAACGGTCAGATAAGTATGATTTAAACCATGCCAATGCAATTCCACTAACGGCAACATAAATTTCGAGTCTATTCAAAAGAATGTTGTGGTCGATGGTATTGAATGCAGCGCTAAGATCGAGTAACACTAACAGAGAGATACAACCACGATCGGATGATAAGAGTAAATCATTTGTAACTCTAATGAGAGCAGTCTCAGTACTATGATGCGGTCTAAATCCTGACTGGAAATCCTCACAGATACCATTTTTTTCTAAAAAGGAGCATAGTTGTGAGGACACTGCCTTTTCTAGTATTTTTGACAGAAAGGGTAGATTTGAGATCGGCCTGTAATTGACTAATTCTGTAGGATCAAGTTGCGTTTTTTTAATAAGTGGTTTAATAATAGCCAACTTAAAAGTTTTCGGTACATATCCTAAAGTCAAGGATGAATTAATGATATTAAGAAGAGGATCTATGACCTCTGGAAGCATCTCTTTTAGTAGTTTAGTCGGTATAGGGTCGAGCATACATGTTGTTGATTTAGATGATTTAATGAGTTTAGCCAATTCTTCTTCTCCTATAGCAGTGAATGAATGTAATTGTTCCTCAGTGACACTACAATGCTCTGTCTTATGTGATACAGTAGTAGACGGCTGCATGGTTATAATTTCTGTATGAAATCCATCCATCCATCTCCGTCTATCTATCTGTCCGTCCATCTGTTCATTCATCTATTATCCATCTGTCTGTTTCTCACTATTTGTAACTATAAGAAGTCAGAATTGTGAGATAAGCTGCTTTATTTCATTGTTTTATTCTGTGGCAGAAACTAGCTTCCACAATGATATGCTCCATAGTAATGAGATTAATAATTGTTTTTATCAAATATTTATGTCTAAACAAATGCAAATGTCATGTTTTCCGCAGCGCATTGTCAGCGCTCAGAGCGTCAGTGACGATGACATCGAATAGCAGGACCTATATGACATCACTTCCTGTCTGCTTTGAATCTACGGTCATCGCTCTGTCCCGCCCCTTTCCATCTACTGAATGCACAGATGCGGATTTATGAAGCGTTTGGGATAAAATGTTTTCTCTTGTTGAAGGCGATGTGTGTATGAACGACAAGCATGACCTGTAAACATCAGTTATTTTGTGTGTGTGTGTGTGTCTTTTGTTTTACTAACAAATTATTGCATTTATGAAATATGCAACCAGTAAATAGATAGGATGTTTACAGCGTCTGTCATTGACTGATGTTGGAGAAACACTCGTGAGAGGATGCGCTGCTGTCTTTGTGTTTAAGTTATTCTCCAAGGCTGTGAGATGTCTGATGTGGAATTGTGGGATATGAAGCAGTTTAAAGGTGCTCTGACTCTGTTTCAACTAGGGAAGAGTTTCCTCTTTTTGTAAACTAATAAAAACAGATGATTTGATGAATCAATGTGCCAAAGTCATTCGTGTGCCTCCATTAATACTGATGCATAATTACATAATAAAGATTAAATTTAGTGACGTTTATTTGAACTTCTATGTTGCTCAGTGTAAACAGAATACAGTCATTAGAAGCATTAACTTTATAAAAACAGCATTTATTAATCTGTTCATGCTTTCACATATGCATTTGTTCATGAATACAATGTAAAATATTAAACGTATTAGTAAATGTGAAATTAACATTGCGTAGTTTACTTGCAAAAATGAGGCGATGATGAAATTAAATGGTAATTAAAATCATTATAAAGAGACAGAAACGTCAGTGTTTAATCACGTTTATTTGTGACATAAGAACATCAACCCTGTAGAAATAAAAGAGCCGTTAAATGTGAACGGCCGGTTTCTTTTTCTTCTGCTTGAGTTTCTTTTTCAGTCCTTTTCCCCTCTTGGCTTCAGGATCCACCGTCTCTCCTTTGAATGATGACGCTGGTGTGTGTTTCCTGCCAGGATTCATCATGGAGTTCTGTCTTCCCGTCTTGTTCCTGAAGTCCTGCTTCGGCCCTTTGAATCCTCCTCCTCTCCGTCGCTCTCGTCCCGGAGCATCTGATGGCCGGCCCGGAGGAGATTTCTTCTCCTTTTCCTTCTTCACGGAGCGCTTCACCCTGATCTTTCGCTCCAGTAATGTGGATCCATTGAGTCTCAACGCCAACATCACCGAATCTGGGCTCTGAAACAGAAGATAAAAGTCAAATCTAAAACCGGTTTGCATGTGTGTGTGCAGGGGTCCCACTCTTTTTCAGCGATCATTTTCCAGGACATAGGATACGAGAATAAAAGACAAGGATCACGCCCTACAGTAATATATGGCTCTTTTTAAAAGGCATACGATTTAATGCCATGACTTAACTATAAAATAGTGTTTAATATGAGCTCTTAATGATTCATTATGACTATGGAAGCTTGTTTTTTCACCCTCGCAATTCATATTTTTCAATCACGTGAGTTTGCGGAGCCCTGTAGGGCAAACAGCCATAGAACTGCAGCACAGCCTGTCAGAATTGCGAGATGTAAAGTCAGTGTTGAGAGATGTAAAGTCAGAATTGCGAGATGTAAAGTCAGTATTGAGAGATGTAAAGTCAGTATTG
Organism: Rhinogobio ventralis; assembly: GCA_039654625.1. Taxonomy (NCBI): domain Eukaryota; kingdom Metazoa; phylum Chordata; class Actinopteri; order Cypriniformes; family Gobionidae; genus Rhinogobio; species Rhinogobio ventralis. The sequence goes on along the minus strand of CM077213.1, from coordinate 535,958 downwards.
CGAGATGTAAAGTCAGTATTGAGAGATATAAAGTCAGAATTGCGAGATGTAAAGTCAGCATTGAGAGTTGTAAAGTCAGAATTGAGAGTTGTAAAGTCAGAGTTGAGAGATGTAAAGTCAGTATTGCGAGATGTAAAGTCAGAGTTGAGAGATGTAAAGTCAGAGTTGAGAGTTGTAAAGTCAGTATTGCGAGATGTAAAGTCAGTATTACGAGATGTAAAGTCAGAATTGAGAGTTGTAAAGTCAGAATTGAGAGTTGTAAAGTCAGTATTGCGAGATGTAAAGTCAGTATTGCGAGATGTAAAGTCAGAGTTGAGAGTTGTAAAGTCAGTATTGCGAGATGTAAAGTCAGTATTGCGAGATGTAAAGTCAGTATTGCGAGATGTAAAGTCAGAGTTGAGAGTTGTAAAGTCAGTATTGCGAGATGTAAAGTCAGAGTTGAGAGTTGTAAAGTCAGAGTTGAGAGATGTAAAGTCAGTATTGCGAGATGTAAAGTCAGTATTGCGAGATGTAAAGTCAGAGTTGAGAGATGTAAAGTCAGAGTTGAGAGTTGTAAAGTCAGTATTGCGAGATGTAAAGTCAGTATTGAGAGTTGTAAAGTCAGAATTGAGAGTTGTAAAGTCAGAATTGAGAGTTGTAAAGTCAGAGTTGAGAGATGTAAAGTCAGAGTTGAGAGATGTAAAGTCAGAGTTGAGAGTTGTAAAGTCAGTATTGCGAGATGTAAAGTCAGTATTGAGAGTTGTAAAGTCAGAATTGAGAGTTGTAAAGTCAGAATTGAGAGTTGTAAAGTCAGAGTTGAGAGATGTAAAGTCAGTATTGCGAGATGTAAAGTCAGTATTGAGAGATGTAAAGTCAGTATTACGAGATGTAAAGTCAGAATTGAGAGTTGTAAAGTCAGAATTGCGAGATGTAAAGTCAGTATTGCGAGATGTAAAGTCAGAATTGAGAGATATAAAGTCAGAATTGAGAGATGTAAAGTCAGTATTGCGAGATGTAAAGTCAGAATTGAGAGTTGTAAAGTCAGAATTGCGAGATGTAAAGTCAGAGTTGAGAGATGTAAAGTCAGTATTGCGAGATGTAAAGTATTGAGTATTGAGAGTATTGCGAGATGTAAAGTCAGAATTGCGAGATGTAAAGTCAGTATTGCGAGATGTAAAGTCAGAATTGAGAGTTGTAAAGTCAGAATTGAGAGTTGTAAAGTCAGAATTGCGAGATGTAAAGTCAGTATTGCGAGATGTAAAGTCAGTATTGCGAGATGTAAAGTCAGAATTGAGAGTTGTAAAGTCAGAATTGAGAGTTGTAAAGTCAGAATTGCGAGATGTAAAGTCAGTATTGCGAGATGTAAAGTCAGAATTGAGAGATGTAAAGTCAGAGTTGAGAGATGTAAAGTCAATTCTGAGAAAAAAATATCAGTGTTTTATCCTCAGAATTGGACTTTACAACTCTCAATTCTGACTTTACATCACAATACAGTATGGTATCACATGTAGTGTGATATAGTGAGAATATGGAGTAAAAAACAGCTCAATTGTATTCTGAGACCCAAACTGAGCAAAATATGCTGCTTGCTGCAGATGCTGATATTTATATGGCCACAAAGTAAGATGAAATTGATCAAATGCACATAAATGACCTCAAACAGGACGTATCCGAAGCCCTTGCCCATCCCAGAGTCTCTGTCTCGCACCAAACGCACGGCCTCCACGTTCCCGCACTCCTCAAAGTGCTCGCGCAGCGGACGCTCCGATAGATCTGAGACACACAGAGAAACTGTGAGACACGGCGAGACTGAGCCGCGGAGAAGCTTCAGAACACACACTCACCGTACGGTAAATTCCCCACGAATATCGACCGTTTATGATCATGCTTTGGAAAGAAAAGAAAAAAAGATTGATTATTGGATTTTTTCCCCCCATTTTCATCTCTCTTTAGTGTGGAAAAGATCTGCAAAAGTTCTTCTCTATATCAGTGTCAGTGTTTCTGAACAGAGCATTACTGACAGACTGGGAAGAGAGGAGAAATAATCAACATTCAAGCTGGAAAAGAAAACAACCGGCATAAGGGAATAATTATATCAAGAACACATTAAAGGGGTCATGAATTGAGAAATCAACTTTTCCTTGAGCTTTTGATGTATAAAAAGGTCATCGTAATATAAGAATATCCTATACGTTTCGGAGCTGAAAACGTCCTTGTTAGCCCCGCCCACCGGCTCATGCATGACATGTGATAGGTCAATAACACAGGCCTACGTGGAGCTAAACCGGATCAAACTTCCAAGCAATAAAGCTTACGGCAGGTTTCAAGCTTCCTTCGGATTCCAAAATGCATGGTTGAATTTATTTTGAATGAAGATCCAGCTCACGTGGGGAAGACATTGCATTTGTTCGCTTCATTTCACGGTGGATTCGTTTGTAAAGAGACTGGATTTGCAGACAGAATGAGATTAAAAAACAATGCTGTGGCTTCTGCATCTGACAGGAACAATGCAACAATTATGAGTTAAACATGTTTTCATATGTGATAGTATCGCATTGTTACGTTTGATATCTACTGATTATGTACGTGTCTAACTGAACAACCTCCACGCCGTCACAGGCTGGAGTATCCTTTGTGTTTGAGGTGTTGTTGGTTCATTGTCCTGCGATTCGTGATCAGACTCTGTATATAGTGTGTGTGTGTGTGTTCCAATCAATCGCGGGTGGATGAGAGAAACCATTGTGTTTGTTTGATTTTGCGAGCCCTGTGAGCGAATCATTCCGGTTGCTTTTTTAAAACAATTCCCCACATGTACTGACGGGGAGCCGAATGTTTTTGAATGTAGAAACCACAGGGACGTCATAAGTTGACCTCAGGTAACAGTATAAACATTATTTAAAAAGCCAGTTCATGACCCCTTTAATTGCGACACTCACTCCGGTGTGCTGAGAGACTCGGTCCACTCGGATATGGAAACCCGTCTGAATCTCCTGCCCATTCCTGCAAAAGTTCACATGCATGTCCTTAATATTTGTTTCTATATAAATAATACGGTGACAATCTGCAAAAAGATCTCGTACAGTTTCAGGGCTCCAGCCGCCGCCTCTTCCTCTCTGAAGACGATGTATGCGTTAATGTTCTGTTTTTTGGGGTGAACTTTCCTCCTAGAAACGAAGAGAGGAAAATAAGGGGGAAATTAATAATTATTGAGAGATCGCAAGTTGTATCAGTTTATTACTACATTCATAAATAACACGAGACGTCACAATTTTGGTGTCCACATCAAATTAAATGTTATATACATAATAAACGCAAGTAAAGTGTCTACTTTAATATTTTAAATAACTTTTGTCACAATAACTCTTACACTGAATGACAGGATCACTGTATAAATAATGTAAGCATCTTATTTATATTACAGATAAATGAGGAATGCACGGCCAAATATGTGTTAAACTTAATAAATGTTAATATTTTAAGCATTTTTGTATTGTTTAATTTGTGTTATTGGTTCATTCATAGTTGAAAGGCACTGTAAAATGCCAAAAAGTAAATGCAGGACACATTCTAATGTACAGATTTAAAGCTGTATTACACATTTAAAACGACTAAAAACGCTGTATTATGCATGCCAGACAAGTCATTTGGCGGTCATTTTGTAAAGAAAACGATACGCCAGCGCACACGTATTCAAACGCTCGTGCCTGTGGACTAAACACACAATGCTTACGTGCCGGCGCCGCTCACAGAGAATGATAATGATAAAGATGATAAACCTGTTTCTGGGTTTGCGTTCGTGTGGATGAGCGGCCGGAACGCACTGAGAGTAATATAACTAATGATAACTAAATCTAAAGCTCTGTATAAATGAAGGTGACTTGACATTTATTTTTATTGTTTCGTCTTTGTCCCGTCACTCCACAACAAATCCTAATGTACCGTTATTCAGAACGTGAGTATAAAACAAACGATAAACAACAAGCCTAAATGAACGCATTTACAGCTGGAACTATCAGCGTGTGTGAAACGCACTAAACACATAAACTTGCTCTTGATCTCAGCACTGTTACTAATGCGCTTTACACGTTTGGCGTGTCTGATGTAAGTGGCGTTATATAAGATGCTTTGGATGTGGGTTTAAGTTGCAGCACGATTCTGACTTGAATTTTAATAATAATATCAAACTCAGAACTCACTGGATGGCCGCCAGTTTGCGGGACATGGTCGGATCTTCCCGAACCTGCAAGACACATCAATTAAAACTCAAAGCAGTGATGAGACAATCTGAGATCATAATCAGAGCCGCAGACGCACCACTGAACGGAAGCGGACCGACTCGATGGCTCCCGTCTGCTTGAACAGGGACAGGATGTTCTGCAACACAAGAGCAGAAGCGTGGGGTCAGTGAAGAGAGTGTGTGTGTGTGTGTGTGAGTGAGAGAGTGTGTGTGTCTGTGTGCGTACGTACGCGTCTGTGTGTGAGAGAGAATTAGAGTGTGTGTGTGTGTGTGAGATGGGTAGGTTTAGGGGTAGGGGTAGTGTGTGTGTGTGATGGTTAGGTTTAGGGGTAGGGGTAGTGTGTGTGTGTGATGGGTAGGTTTAGGGGTAGGGGTAGTGTGTGTGTGTGTGTGTGTGTGTGTGTGATGGTTAGGTTTAGGGGTAGGGGTAGTGTGTGTGTGTGTGTGTGTGTGTGTGTGTGTGATGGGTAGGTTTAGGGGTAGTGTGTGTGTGTGTGTGTGTGTGATGGGTAGGTTTAGGGGTAGGGGTAGTGTGTGTGTGTGGTGGGTAGGTTTAGGGGTAGGGGTAGTGTGTGTGTGAGAGTGAGTGTGAGTGTGTGTGTGTGTGTGTGTGGTGACTTGAGCACCTTCTTCGTGCAGCTGGACGGCAGATTCCCCACAAACACTGTGCGTTTCATTCTGATCCGCTCCTCTGCGGTGTTCTTCGCGCTCTTCTTGCGTTTGCCGGGTCGCTCCTCCTCCGTGTCATCCGGACGCTTGCGCTTGGCCTTCTTTACAGTCGTCGGCCCTTCATCATCTGCGTTCTGTAGCGCGCTCTCTCTGTCAATTACATTCGACATTAACCTCCACAGTTGACCTGTATGCTAATGAATCGCTCAGAAGAACAGTTCTCACAATCCGACGTCACTTTGGTTTGGTCAAGTAAGTTTTACTTGCATATTAGCAATGGCTATTCTCTGAACTGTTTACCAAGCACACACAATCATATATAGAGAGAGACTTCCATGTTTTGCATGGATCATGTGATTGACTGACCGGTCCTGCAGCTTCTTCTCCGCGGCTGAGGGCGTCTTCAGACTCTTCTTCTGTCTGTGACTCTGAGCGGGACTCTCGACACCAGCAGAACCAGACGCTGCTGCGGCGGCTTTAGGCTCCGGCTGACGAGAGAACACCAGCATTACCACCAGAACACAGTCATTCACACACACCGATCGTCTGATAAACACACCTTTGGCGCAGGAACAAACACTAAAGTGTTTGCCGATGAGGCGGAGGAGAATAGAGCCGATAAAGCTCCGGGTTTCAGCTGCTCTGGGAACAGGCTGCCGGAAACCTGACCGACCGTATAATCTCCAGCGTCTCCACCGACACTGAAAACATTCAAGAACACACAAAACATCTCACTCAAAGCACCGAAAGATACCGTGGTAATACCATGTTCTGTTGTTTTGGACACGCACACGGACACGGACACGCACACGCGACACGCCGGACACGCATACAAACACGGACACGCATACAAACACGGACACGCATACAAACACGCACACGTGACACGCATACAAACACGCACACGCCGGACACGCATACAAACACGCACACGTGACACGCATACAAACGTGTCCGTGTGCGTGTTTGTCTGCGTGTCCGTGTGCGTGTTTGTCTGCGTGTCCGTGTGCGTGTTTGTCTGCGTGTCCGTGTGCGTGTTTGTCTGCGTGTCCGTGTGCGTGTTTGTCTGCGTGTTTGTCTGCGTGTCCGTGTGCGTGTTTGTCTGCGTGTCCGTGTGCGTGTTTGTCTGCGTGTGCGTGTCCGTGTTTGTATGCGTGTCCGTGTGCGTGTTTGTCTGCGTGTCCGTGTGCATGCATGTATGTCTGCGTGTCCGTGTGCGTGTTTGTCTGCGTGTCCGTGTGCGTGTGCGTGTCCGTGTTTGTATGCGTGTCCGTGTGCGTGTTTGTCTGCGTGTCCGTGTGCATGCATGTATGTCTGCGTGTCCGTGTGCGTGTTTGTCTGCGTGTCCGTGTGCATGCATGTATGTCTGCGTGTCCGTGTGCGTGTTTGTCTGCGTGTCCGTGTGCGTGTTTGTCTGCGTGTGCGTGTCCGTGTTTGTATGCGTGTCCGTGTGCGTGTTTGTCTGCGTGTCCGTGTGCATGCATGTATGTCTGCGTGTCCGTGTGCGTGTTTGTCTGCGTGTCCGTGTGCGTGTCCGTGTTTGTATGCGTGTCCGTGTGCGTGTTTGTCTGCGTGTCCGTGTGCATGCATGTATGTCTGCGTGTCCGTGTGCGTGTTTGTCTGCGTGTCCGTGTGCATGCATGTATGTCTGCGTGTCCGTGTGCGTGTTTGTCTGCGTGTCCGTGTGCGTGTTTGTCTGCGTGTCCGTGTGCGTGTTTGTCTGCGTGTCCGTGTGCATGCATGTATGTCTGCGTGTCCGTGTGCGTGTTTGTCTGCGTGTCCGTGTGCGTGTGCGTGTTTGTATGCGTGTCCGTGTGCGTGTTTGTCTGCGTGTCCGTGTGCATGCATGTATGTCTGCGTGTCCGTGTGCGTGTTTGTCTGCGTGTCCGTGTGCATGCATGTATGTCTGCGTGTCCGTGTGCGTGTTTGTCTGCGTGTCCGTGTGCGTGTTTGTCTGCGTGTCCGTGTGCGTGTGCGTGTCCGTGTTTGTATGCGTGTCCGTGTGCGTGTTTGTCTGCGTGTCCGTGTGCATGCATGTATGTCTGCGTGTCCGTGTGCGTGTTTGTCTGCGTGTCCGTGTCCGTGTGCGTGTGCGTGTCCGTGTGCATGTTTGTCTGCATGTATGTAAAGGTAAATGTGGTTAAAGACTCCTTCAATGAACTTTGATTCTACCTAAAACATCACATCTGAAGCCCATTTCCCCCACATAAGAACAAATCATGCTTTGGTAAATCATAATGATGTAAAAGTCATAATTATAACATACTAAATCATAATGATGTCGAAATTTTGATATAAAAGTTCGTCATATTATGAGCTTTTGGTGATAACTGTAGCTTTGAGCTAGTATACCATGATGTACATGCGCTTAGCTCAGTAATCCCGCGATGTTTATTTGAACACACATTAGCCCGCTGATATGCTTCTCAAGCCAACACGAACCTCTGTGCAGGCTGCTGCTGCTGCTGCTGCTGCTTCATGGTGTCAGTCCGAGCTCACGTCTGTGTAAACCGCGAGGACCAGTCTCAGATCAGTGTTGCGTGCGCGTGCGCGGAGTCTCTCGGTCCCCTGGAAACCACAGACACCGATAATCAGTTCCCACTGATCTCCCCTCGAGAAACACGCCGAGCGCACGCTTCTCGGTAATGACACAACAGTATATTTAAGGAATATGTCTATGTTTGAGTTGATCTGACTCTAACAGCAGCGCGAGTGTGTTTCTCCTCGGCGCAGTTTAAGCGCGGGACCGCGTGACGTCACCTCCGGTTGTGCATGTGAGAGCGGCGCAGGGGCATTTCCACTCTGGTATTGTTTAATATTGAAGTTATCCCGCGGGCTGTAATTCATGTTTGTTCTGGGCTTGTTGTGTGCTGCTGTGGCCTGTAGGTGAGGATGAGGAGGATGGAGGAGGATGAAGAGCAGGCGGTGGGCCGGCGCGTGAGCTGTGACGGGCACCGGGGGACGGGGCGCTATCAGGGGCCGGTTCCTCCCACCGCAGGTCCTGCATTCACATCACTATAACCTGAAGTATCAATGACGAAATGTCCAAATTATGACAGGATATTTAGTATGCCACTGTCATACAGCTGTTACTTTTTATGCCATCATTTCCATTTATGTCATAATTTGGACAATTTATCCTATAATTATCATATAGCATGTCATAATCTTGACCTTTTGTGTCATAATTTCAACTGTTTATGTCATAGTTATGATTAGTATGTCAATTTTAACTTTTTATGTCATAGTTATGATTTTTAAATTCTTAATTTAAACGTATATAATTTTAACTCATCATTTTTTTAATCTTTTTTGCCGTACTTTTGACTTTTTTATCATATAATTATATTTTGTCATAGTTATGATTAATGTGTCAATTAAAAGTCATAATTTCGACGCATGATTTTGACTTTTAATCTCATAATTATGACTTTTTTTGCTTTTATCCTATAATTATCATATAGCATGTCATAATTTTGACCTTTTATGTCATAATGTTTAAAATCTTTTTGTCATCATTTTGAATTTTTGCATGACATTTATAATACATTATAATAATATTGAATGTCATAATTTTATTCTATAATTATTATATAGTATGTCATAATTCTGACTTTATATATGAGGGCGTAGTATGTGACTTTATGTCATAACTTTATGTTTCCGTTTCTGTGACGATGTTGTGTTCAGCAGTGTGTGTGTGTGTGTGTGCAGGAGTGTGGCTGGGAGTGGAGTGGGATGATCCGGAGAGAGGGAAGCATGATGGCAGTCATGAAGGCGTGCGATACTTCACCTGCAGGTGCTCATGGGAACATCAGTGCTAACCCGTGCCGTGTCAGATCAGCTGACGCGTGTCCCTGTCTCTGCAGACACCCCACGGGCGGCTCCTTCGTGCGGCCCAGGAAGGTCAGTTTCGGAGTGGATTACGTGACAGCTCTGAGGCGGCGCTACGAGGAGGAGCTGGAGGAGCCGACGGGAGACGAGCTGAAGATCTCCAGCAAAACCGTCCTGATGGTCGGCTTTGAGCGCGTCAAGCTCAAGCAGAAGTGAGCGATCGAAGCAGAGCTCAAACTGAGCAGTGCATGCATCAATGCTGATTGAGGACTGATGTGTGTGTGTGTGTGTGTGTGTGTGTGCGGTCTCAGGGTGGAGACGCTGACAGAGGTCGGTCTGAGGAGATGTGAGGTGTCCGGCCCCGGCCCCGAGAGTAACGTCAGGAACACCACGCCGCGTATCCTTCTCTGAGAACAGACGCATGGGTCACAGATATCCCAGACTCTGTATGACGCTTCTTTAACCGCGTCTGCCAGTCGTTCAGGCTCTGGATCTTTCTGGAAACCTGCTGAGCTCATGGGAGGTGCTGGCGGCCATTACAGGGCAGCTGGAGGCCCTGCAGGAGCTGCAGCTCAGGTGACCCGCCGCCACACGCGCCCAAAGTCGCTCTGTTCTCCCCTATAGCGAGTGAAGCGCTTCTCAAACAAGAACAAATGTAGGGCGGGGCTTGATTGTGTCTGTGGGGAATTGATTGGATGGTTGTGGTTTTGCTATTGGTGGATCTCATGTGAGTGACAGGTTACCCCGCCCTCATCATCAGAGAAGAGATGAAGTTATTCTGATTCAAGATTATTAATACAATAATGATGAATCATTTAAAATAAACACTGCAATATTCCATAAATAAAACAAGAATTGAGCGTTTTGATTTAATTTAAGGTTCCCCATCATTTATTCATGTGACGTGTAGATGTCATGATCACGCCCGGTTTCAGTGAATGAGCTCTTTAAATTCTCCCTGCAGTCACAATAGATTGAGGATCTGCAGTGACCCCGCCCGCTTAAGCCCCGCCTTCTCCCGCCTGAGGCTGCTGTCACTCAACAGCTGCGCGCTCACCTGGACTCAGGTCAGATGTGTGTGTGTGTGTGTGTGTGTGTGTGAACAGGAGAGACTGGATTAATCCAAATCACATACTATCCATCTGATTCATATGCATGCTTGTTTTGGTTTGTGCTTGTTATTATATCATCAAAAGTTTGGAATAATTATGATTTTTTTAAAATGTTTATTTATCTGATCATAAATACAGTAAACAGTCAGATATGACTCCAGTGTAAAGCAGCTGTTCTCTATGTGAATATATAGTAAAGTGTGTTTTATTCCTGTGATCAAAGCTGAATTTATCATCATTACTCCAGTCTTCAGTGTCACATGACCCTTCACAAATCATTTGATGCTCAAACATTTTTATGATTATTTCACTGTTTTACTGTATTTATGATCTAATAAATGAGCCTTAAAATATGGTAATCATTCACAGCGGTGTATGTCAGTGTGTGTTCAGTAACTGTATCCGCTCTGACCTCTGACCCTTGGGCAGGTTCTCCATTGCGCCCCCATGTGGCCGCAGGTAGAGGAGCTGTATCTGGCTGATAATGACATCACAGAGTTACTGAGGTACTGTAACACACTCGACACGGAGCACACGTGTTGTGTTCTCTGTAACACACATTAGACACGGAGCACACGTGTTGTGTTCTCATGTCACAGAAGCGAATCCTCTGTCCTTGATCTAGACCTGAGCATGAGCTGCAGACGCTGAAAGTGCTGGATTTATCCAATAACCAGATCGTCCAGGAGACGCTGCTGGAAATCTCACACTTACCCTGGTGAGAGCCAGACAGTAACACCACATCCAGCCTGTGAGTGTGTAGAGATAACGTGTGTCATCAGATCTGTGTGTGTGTGTGTGTGTGTGTGTATCTTCAGGCTGGAGAAGTTGAATCTGTCCAGCACGGGTTTCTCTGCGGTTCAGTTCAGCGATGCGTCAGCAGGTACCAGAGCTGTTAACGTGACTGTGTGTGTTATACTTATAATGTGTGTGTGTGTGTGTGTGCGTGTGTGTGCATGTATGAGGTAAACAATCTCTTCCTCCTGTGAAGGCAACGAGACGGCTCTGTTTCCTGCACTGAACACACTCTTATTAGATGACAACAACATTTCAGAGGTAAATCCAACACAAGCTTTTTATTTTATTCCAGCTAATGTTTATTTTACTTAGTAACAGAAGTGTTTTAATGTGTGTGTGTGTGTGTGTGTGTGTGTGTCTCTCTGTCTCTCTCTGTCTGTGTGTGTGTGTGTGTCTCTGTCTCTGTCTGTGTGTGTGTGTCTTTCTCTGTCTCTGTCTCTGTCTCTGTGTGTGTAGTGGTGTGTGGTGAACGAGCTGCAGAAGCTGCGCTCTCTTCTTCATCTGTCCTGCAGGAGGAATCCGCTGCTCCAGAGAGAGAAGAGCCTGGAAACCGCGCGGCAGATCATTATCGCGCGACTGGGCCGACTGCAGCTGCTCGACATGAGACGGGTGAGACCTGTGTGTGTGTGTGTGTGTGTGTGTGTGTCACATGCCGCTTCATTCGCTGCATCTGAGCCTTCTGGACAGTCGTTTACTACTTCAACTGTTGCACCAGATTTGGGTTGTCAGCACATGTAAAGCCTGAAAGCACAGTCTGTAAAATCACATTTTTTGAGGTTATTGAAACTTTAGACAAAATACAGTGCATCCGGAAAGTATTCACAGCGCTTCACTTTTTCCACATTTTGTTATGTTACAGCCTTATTCCAAAATGGGTTAAATTCATTATTTTCCTCAAAATTCTACAAACAATACCCCATAATGACAACGTGAAAGAAGTTTGATTGAAATCTTTGCAAATATAAAAAATAAATAAATAAAAAAAAAACACATGCTATTAGCATTCACAGCCTTTGCCATGACACTCAACATTGAGCTCAGGTGCTCCTGTTTCCACTGATCCTCCTTGAGATGTTTCTACAGCTTGATTGGAGTCCACCTGTGGTCAATTCAGCTGATTGGACATGATTTGGAAAGGCACACACCTGTCTATATAAGGTCCCACAGGTAACAGTGCATGTCAGAGCACAAACCAAGCCATGAAGTCCAAGGGATTGTCTGTAGACCTCAGAGACAGGATTGTATGGAGGCACAGATCTGGGGAAGGGTACAGAAACATTTCTGCAGCATTGAAGCTCCTATGAGCACAGTGGCCTCCATCATCTGTAAATGGAAGAAGTTTGGAACCACCAGGACTCTTCCTAGAGCTGCCGCCCTGGCCAAACTGAGCGATCTGGGAGAAGGGCCTTAGTCAGGGAGGAAGAACCCGATGGTCACTCTGACAGAGCTCCAGCGTTTCTCTGTGGAGAGAGGAGAAGCTTCCAGAAGAACAACCATCTCTGCAGCTCTCCACCAATCAGGCCTGTGTGGGAGAGCGGTCAGACGAAGCCACTCCTCAGGAAAAGGCACATGACAGCCCGCCTGGAGTTTGCCAAAAGGCACCTGAAGGACCCTCAGAACATGAGAAACCGAATTCTCTGGTCTGATGAAACAAAGATTGAACTCTTTGGCCTGAATGGAGGAAACCAGGCACCGCTCATCACCTGGCCAATACCATCCCTACAGTGAAGCATGGTGGTGGCAGCATCATGCTGTGGGGGTGTTTTCAGCGGCAGGAACTGGAAGAATAGTCAGGATCAAGGAAAGATGAATGCAATAATGAATTTAATCCATTTTGGAATAAGGCTGTAACATAACAAAATGTGGAAAAAGTGAAGCGCTGTGAATACTTTCCGGATTCACCGTATAATAAAAAGTTTGCATATGTGTTGTATGTTAAGTATCATATTTGATGTTTGTCAGGTGGAGTGTGATGAGCGGAGGGGGGCGGAGCTGGATTACTGTAAGATGTTTGGATCAGCTTGGCTGCGGGCCGGCGGTCACAGAGACCCGGAGCAGAACCACCCGAACACAGACTTCCTGATGGAACACCCACGATTCCTCACGCTCATACACAGTCAGTCTTCCTTCATATTACACTACAGCTTTTGGTCTTACCTGTCATTGTTTATATTTCATTTCAGTTAACGCTTATTTTATTTCAAGTAATGCACATGCAATGTATGTTTTTAGTTTTAGTTAACGATGATAACCCTGGTTCAGTGGGTGATGTATGTAAACTCTCATTGAGCTGGGAAGCTCCGCCCACAGAGGAATCTGATTGGTTCAACTGTCCCCGCCCCCTTTTTCAGCGGAAGTTTTTTTGCATTCATTTCTCCCACAGGGATTTAAAAGAAAAAAATCATTGTTCAAGCTTTATTAGCCATGAACCAATCAGATACGAGTAGAATCACATCATAAACTTTGATTTGAAGCAAAAAAAAAAACATAAAGGACATAAAGACTTAACATAAATTAAAAATGATGGAGAAATATAAAACTACTCATTATATATAAAAATAACGTATTTTAAGTGTTCTGCAAAATATGCATATATATTCAAACATTTGAGTATTTTAGTCGTAGAGAGATCAACTCGATTACATCATTCGTAGTGCTTAATGGGAGTGGGCGGAGCTAAAGAGCTCTTTTGGCACGTTTTGCTTGTCGCGACAGATTGGTAGAATTATCTGCACAGCATCATGGGTAATGTAGTTTGTCACTAATTCCGCTGTTAAATATGATTGTTTTAAATATAAGTTAAAATAATGTGGGCTGACAGATTCAACAGAAACCAATACCATCGATTAACGACCTCGTTGCTCACAGTAGATCTGTCTTTAACGGTTTGTGAGTTATTGTTTAAAATCAATTTCCTTGTTTTTCCCAATTTTTCCTTGAGTTTTTACTGTGTTTTATTGCATGTTAAACATCATGCTTTTTGAACACTGTGTTTTGCTTTCAGTGATGGGGAAAAAACGAATGGTTTGTTTGTGTGTTTGTTTGTTCAGAGTACGGCGCTCCAGACGAGGGCGAGCTGAGAGAACAGAAACCATTTGCTCTGAAAAATCAGTTATTAAGTATGAATCTGCAGCATCATATCAATACAGACCATTCCACACCGTCAGCACATGAACATCAGTGTTTCTGCTTTGGTTTCAGCCGTGACCTTTGTTTGCCCAGAGGATTCGGACAGGAAGCCTATCGAGAAGAAGCTGCCAGGTAAGAGCGCGCAGACAGTGCTGACGGCACACGCGTGACACACGTCTGAAGGGTTTCTCTGCTGTTTTCAGAGTCCATGATCGTCCAGAAGGTGAAGGGGCTTCTGCACCGGCTGCTCAAACTGCCCGGAGTCGAGCTGAAGCTCAGCTACACCTGCTCAAAGGTCAAACACAAACCCTGACCCTAACTCACCCTGACTCAAACTCACTCTGACCCTAACTATCCTTGAGCCTAACTCTGACCCTAACTATCCCTGAGCATAACTCCAAACCTAACTAACTCTGAGCCTAGCTAACTCTGACCCTAACTATCCCTGAGCCTAACTCTGACCCTAACTAACTCTGAGCCTAACTCTAAACCTAACTAACTCTGAGCCTAACTAACCCTGAGCCTAACTCTGACCCTAACTAACTCTGAGCCTAACTCTGACCCTAACTACCTCTGAGCCTAACTATCCCTGAGCCTAACTCTGACCCTAACTATCCCTGAGCCTAACTCTGACCCTAACTAACTCTGAGCCTAACTCTAAACCTAACTAACTCTGAGCCTAACTAACCCTGAGCCTAACTCTGACCCTAACTAACTCTGAGCCTAACTCTGACCCTAACTACCTCTGAGCCTAACTATCCCTGAGCCTAACTCTGACCCTAACTATCCCTGAGCCTAACTCTGACCCTAACTAACTCTGAGCCTAACTCTGAGCCTAAATAACTCTGAGCCTAAATAACTCTGAGCCTAACTAACTCTGACCCTAACTAACTCTGACCCTAACTAACCCTGAGCCTAACTAACTCTGAGCCTAACTAACTCTGAGCCTAACTAACTCTGAGCCTAACTCTGACCCTAACTAACTCTGACCCTAACTAACTCTGACCCTAACTAACCCTGAGCCTAACTAACTCTGACCCTAACTAACTCTGAGCCTAACTCTGAGCCTAAATAACTCTGAGCCTAACTAACTCTGACCCTAACTAACTCTGACCCTAACTAACTCTGACCCTAACTAACCCTGAGCCTAACTAACTCTGAGCCTAACTAACTCTGAGCCTAACTCTGACCCTAACTAACTCTGAGCCTAACTAACTCTGAGCCTAACTAACTCTGAGCCTAACTAACTCTGACCCTAACTAACTCTGAGCCTGCCTAACTCTGAGCCTAACTAACTCTGACCCTAACTAACTCTGACCCTAACTAACTCTGAGCCTAACTAACCCTGAGCTTAACTCTGACCCTAACTAACTCTGAGCCTAACTAACCCTGAGCTTAACTCTGACCCTAACTAACTCTGACCCTAACTAACTCTGAGCCTAACTAACTTTGAGCCTAACTAACTTTGACCCTAACTAACTCTGACCCTTCCTGCAGGAATAATTTTAGCCTTGTAGTAAAGTGTTAGTAAAGTTTTTCCAAGGCATCTGAATATATTGATTTGTATTATTTGTGTGAAATCTGTCCTATAGTTGGCCGGTAGAGAGATTGAGATTGACAACGATCTGAAGCCGCTGCAGTTTTATTCGGTGGAGGACGGCGACAGGATCCTGGTGCGCTGGTCCTGATGAAACCGCAGGGAATTCTGGGACACTGGAGGCTTATAGACTGAGCTGAGCAGCGAAAACGCTCCAGAGCGAGAAGCGAGCGGGAAGAGCGTCCGATGTGGAGAGAGAAAACAGAAGCTTTGCCAAACTCTCTATAGAGCAGAAACACACACTGACTTTGAGATCCTTCAGTGTGTGTGTGTGAATCATTCCCGTCTCTGGCCAGCAGGTGGCGCTTCAGAAGAGCAAACACTGCAGAAACACACCGCTCTCATGGAAACATGCACTTATATTCACCCCAATGTCCTTTAATCCACATAAAATCAATGCACTATAGCGCATTATGATATATACTTTTATCTCGTTTAAATTCAAATGTACAGTTTTTTCCATGTTACAGAAAGCAACTCTGAATTAAAATAATGTCATAATTGCAAAAATATGATTTGTCCTATTAAAACAAAACTAATAAAAGAAGTTGATTGAACCCTGATCTCGATCATGACCCTCTGGTGCTGTTCCGTTTTTAGAGTTTTGTACTTCATTGGAAAGGGACGAAACGTTTTGGCACCTGCTGTGAACACAAAAACAAAGCATCATGGACATGATTGGAAAAGGTTCAATGGTCCTGGAAAACAGTCACACTTGTGTTGTTCACGCATTGGAAATGAACGGGAGACGAATCTCTCCTAGTGGAAGCGTTCGGTACTGCGCTCAGACACACTCACCGAAAGCTCATTTTCACCTTTGGACTCGTTCAGATTCATGGCTTTGATTTTCTCACAGTTTTAGAGTAAAACGTGTTTTGGAAAATATATATTTCATATAAAATTTGTGCTTTTAACAATATAACAATAAACATAAAATTCTATCCTCACTTTTTGACTTAACCCTCTGGTCCTCTTCGTTTAGGGGTCACGCTTGACTTACACATTCTCTAGTGATTTTAGACATAAACACTTACTTTTATTAAGTTGTGGATTTGGATTTATACTGAGACATTCTCAAGGACTACTTGTTGTCAAGGTTTAGATTTTTTTTTTTTAAATGTTGATTTGAAGTGTCAGTTTTATTTTCACTGCATTCAAACCTGAGCAGAGAGAAGAACAATTTGTTACACATCAAATTTCAATAAAAATGAACAGGTGTGTTTTATCACAGCATAATAAATCTGGGTCTGATCTGATTTTGACCTCTTATTTGAGTCTTTTGGCTCAATTTTATCGTGAGCGTGTGAGTGTGAGTGTATGTGTGAGTGTGTTTGAGTGTGAGTGTGAGTGTGTGTGTGTGTGTGTGTGAGTGAGTGTGTGTGGGTGTGTGTGTGTGTGTGAGAGTGTGTGTGTGTGTGTGTGTGTGTGAGAGAGTGTGTGTGTGTGTGTGAGAGAGTGTGTGTGTGTGTGAGAGAGTGAGTGTGTGAGAGTGTGTGAGTGTGAGTGAGAGAGTGTGTGTTTGTGTGTGTGTGTGTGTGTGTGTGTGTGAGAGTGTGTGTGAGAGTGCGAGTGTGTGTGTGTGAGTCTGTGAGTGTGTGTGTGTGTGTGTGTCTATTTTGCAGTCTTGATATTTTAGAGTGTCACTCTTTCATTGCTGTGCACTTTGTTTCTGCATCACGGCTGATCTGTGGTTTGTATCACCAAAAGATTTCTCATTCATTTCCTATGTCGGTCATTAGACCGGGAAGGAGTTGTGTGACTACTTTTTCCAGACCCTTTAACATATCCGAATCATCTCCATGATTTTATTGCTAATGCGACAAAAGTCACCAAGTGTCATCCCATTCCAATGATGCAAAAAAAATGCAAATTTCAAACCATAAAGAAATGAGCTGATTTTTGACCGAAGAGGACCGGAGTCGTCCAAACTTCAGGCTAAAGCGTTCACGATTCTCCTCAGTTCAAGTTTTCAGGTCCACGCTCAAAAAGTCAATAAATGGATTACAAGAATATAATGCAGTACCATATAATCCACTAAAATTGTTCATTTTTTACAGTAATTTTTGTCATTTTAAATTATGTTTAAAACGATGTAAAATTACAAACAATATCTGTAAATTAACATCCTGACTGTTATTTGAAGGATTATATCATGAATGACTTTTCACACAGGGATATTACTGTATTATTTTTACAGTCTTTTCTTAAATTACATGCAGATTATTTCTGTAATTCTGTACATAATTAAATATGTAGCTCATTATATTAAAGGTTTATGTCCATACTAACAATTTAACATTATTCTTTGTCATTTTAAAGTAAATTATATTTATTATATTTACACTGTAAAATAAAACAGTCAAATGACTGGCAAACAAAACCCATAAAGTTAAAGTAAAATATCTTAATTTAAACAACGTTAAAATAACGTTTTTCACTAAAACTTTTAATGAGCATTTCTGTCAGATTGTTTTGCACTTAAGATATTTGTTCAGTCATTTACCAGATCACTGAGCCGTGTGTGAAAGCATCAAGCGCTTTTCTTTCTCACGATAACTCAAGAATTAGTTTATAATAACTTCTGACGAATCATAAACTCGTAATTGTGTTAAGTCTGAAATGGCTTTTTTTTCGGCAAAAATAAACACCTATCAGATGAATTGTTCAGAATACGCTCCACTTGTAAGCTGTCATGTTTAATGTGACATGGAATTCATTTTTTTATCCACAGAAATAGTGAATCTTTACAGTAATAAAAATCATATTTTCCTGATATGAAGGAATAAAACCCAGCGACTCGAAGCTCTTAAAAACCCTGTTTTAATGGAACAGCTGCACAGAACACATGCCTCACTGCCTTCCCATCATGCACTGCGGTGTGTAAACATGAGTGTGTGGCTGAGGCCCCGGAGATTCTGATATTTACAGTAACAACGAAAGGAAAATCTTTGGCATTTTAAAATTCAACACGATTAAAATACAATTGTAAATAATATTTCACCTAATCAGAAAGATTGCATATAATATCCATCCCAGAATGCACCTCTCCCCTCACTCACACACAGTATAAATGTATCCCAGCATCCCGAGAGCTGAGGAAAAACAACAGTAAAATCACATTTATTCGTCTAACTATCGATTCAGATTCAGTTTTATCAAAGGATCATCTTTAAATTAAACACGTATAATGCATATATCAGCAGATATCATATGAAACTAACATATTATACATATTTACTCTTTCACCCTCTTGAAGTTTCACATTAGAGATCAAAAACAGGCAAAACTTTACAACACGGATCCATTAGTGAACTAACTAAACATGATTCATTAATCTCCACATTTACTAATGCATTATTAAAATCTAAAGTTGCACCTGTTAATATTATTTATTGACCTAACATGAACATGATGAATAAATACTGTAATAAATGCATTGCTCATTGTTAGTTAATATTGTCATTGTAATATAAATGTGCAGAAGGACGGATGATTCCTGATGTGAATGTGTCCGGCTCCGGCTCCGTTAGATCTGACCAGTCATGTGACTCAACACTCCTGATGTCATCAGGCTCTTATCATGAGGATAATCTGAGCTCAGACCTGCAGGGCATTGTGGGTAAGTGATGGTGATGCCGTATGTGCGCGAACGTCTTTGAGGAAGAAACTCCTCCACCTCCATCCCATCATGACGCTCCATAGCAACCACCGCTTCCCTAGCGACGAAACAAAAATACACATCGTAAGTTACTTGAATATTTCGACAACACGAACAGCTAAACGCTCATGAGCAACAGCTCTTGAAATGTACATAAGAGTGTTTTGAGTGATTCATGTCAGAACTGGTTCATAAGAGTCGTTTGAGTGATTCATGTCAGAACTGGTTCATAAGAGTCGTTGGAGTGATTCATGTCAAAACTGATTCATAAGAGTCGTTTGAGTGATTCATGTCAGAACTGGATCATAAGAGTCGTTTGAGTGATTCATGTCAGAACTGGTTCATAAGAGTCGTTTGAGTGATTCATGTCAGAACTGATTCATAAGAGTCGTTTGAGTGATTCATGTCAGAACTGGTTCATATGAGTCGTTTAAGTGATTCATGTCAGAACTGGTTCATAAGAGTCGTTGGAGTGATTCATGTCAGAACTGGTTCATAAGAGTCGTTTGAGTGATTCATGTCAGAACTGGTTCATAAGAGTCGTTTGAGTGATTCATGTCAGAACTGGTTCATAAGAGTCGTTTGAGTGATTCATGTCAGAACTGGTTCATAAGAGTCGTTTAAGTGATTCATGTCAGAACTGGTTCATAAGAGTCGTTTGAGTGATTCATGTCAGAACTGGTTCATAAGAGTCGTTTGAGTGATTCATGTCAGAACTGGTTCATAAGAGTCGTTTAAGTGATTCATGTCAGAACTGGTTCATAAGAGTCGTTGGAGTGATTCATGTCAGAACTGGTTCATAAGAGTCGTTTGAGTGATTCATGTCAGAACTGGTTCATAAGAGTCGTTTGAGTGATTCATGTCAGAACTGGTTCATAAGAGTCGTTTAAGTGATTCATGTCAGAACTGGTTCATAAGAGTCGTTTGAGTGATTCATGTCAGAACTGGTTCATAAGAGTCGTTGGAGTGATTCATGTCAGAACTGGTTCATAAGAGTCGTTGGAGTGATTCATGTCAGAACTGGTTCATAAGAGTCGTTTGAGTGATTCATGTCAGAACTGGTTCATAAGAGTCGTTTGAGTGATTCATGTCAGAACTGGTTAATAAGAGTCGTTTGAGTGATTCATGTCAGAACTGGTTCATAAGAGTCGTTTAAGTGATTCATGTCAGAACTGGTTCATAAGAGTCGTTGGAGTGATTCATGTCAGAACTGGTTCATAAGAGTCGTTGGAGTGATTCATGTCAGAACTGGTTCATAAGAGTCGTTTGAGTGATTCATGTCAGAACTGGTTCATAAGAGTCATTTGAGTGATTCATGTCAGAACTGGTTCATAAGAGTCATTTGAGTGATTCATGTCAGAACTGGTTCATAAGAGTCGTTTGAGTGATTCATGTCAGAACTGGTTCATAAGAGTCATTTGAGTGATTCATGTCAGAACTGGTTCATAAGAGTCATTTGAGTGATTCATGTCAGAACTGGTTCATAAGAGGTTTGTCAGTGAATCACCTCCTCCAGTCGGTGTAGTAGAGCTTCCTGCCGCCGGACACCATGGCGAACGGATACTGAATCCCTTCGGTCAGTTTCCTCCGGACCCCAGAGAACGGATCCGTACACTCCACCCGACGAGTGCCTGAAACACACCGAAAACACACACCATTCATCAGAGAAACACAGATATAATAACTCTGAAAACTGGATTCACAATTGATGTTTCTGAATGAACATAAACATGAACAGAAATAGAACACTTGCTCGTTTTAAAATAAAAGCCATCAAAATAAGCCACTTACTAAAAATTAATAAAATCATAAAAATGTCAAAATAAGACAAAAATAGTTTTAAATTAAAACACAATTCACGATAAGACACTAAAAAACAAACAAAAGTCAAATTGAAATAAATGAATTACTGTACAATAAAAACAATCAGAATAAAATACTTACTAAACATTTATTAAATGATAAAAATGTAAAATGAAAAATAAATAAATCATATAAAAATAAAACAATCAACATAAAGCTTTTATTAAAAAGTAATGAAATCATAAAAATGGAAAATGAATAATAAAAAAAAAGCATAAATCCTTTATGTTGAGCGGGAGAATGCGGTCTGACCTGCATCGGCCCAGCAGAGCTGGCGGCTCTGGGGGTCGTAGGTCAGTCCGTTGGGCAGCGCCAGGCCGTCCCGCACCAGCACCGTCCTGCCAGTCCCGTCCAGGCTGGAGCGCTCGATCTTCGGCCCGTCTCGGTTCCAGTCGGCCCAGTACAGGTGTCTGCAGGACGGGACAGAGAGAGTCACGCGAGCCGGAGCGGATTCGCTATTCTCTGAGGCCTGTGACATCACACGTACCTGTGGGCGGGGTCAGCGATGATTGGCCGAGGGTTGATGAGGTCACTGTCGAAGAGCACGCGGCGGTCACTGCCGTCTAACCGGGACACCTCGATGCGGTCCAGGATGGAGTCGGTCCAGTACAGGCGTCTGGACACGTGATCGATGGCCACTCCTTCAGGACTGCCCAGGTCTGACATCATAGATGGACATTTATAAAACCATGAAAAATCAATTCATCATCTTGAGATGAAAACAAATCAAAATAGTAATGAATTAAATGTATAATTAAAATATATGATTTTTAAAATAAAAAAATATAAATAAAACACTAAAAATTATTCAAATAAAAAAATGTATAAAGTAAATCTTTTTTAAAAATCTAAATAAAACACTTACTAAAAATGTATTAAATCATTAAATGCAGTTACAATATATCATTTTTAAAATAAATAAAACAAATAAATATTTTTAAAAATCAAAATAAAACATTAGTGTACAGTTAAAACAAATCATTTTAAAATCAAAACAAATCAAAATTAATAAAATCATAAAACTGTCAAATAAAATATATAAATCATTTAAAAAATAAAAACAGTATAAAATAAAACGCTTATTAAAAAGGACGAAATATTTTATTTGTTTACCTGAACGTCATGTGACCATTAGCTGTGAACATGCAAACATGTTGCTAAATGATTGAAATATTAATGTGTTTAAATCTCAGGAGGACTAAATATGAGTAAATATGTCAGGTCATGTGACATGAGGACTGTAAAGCACACACACCTCTGCTGATGATGACGCTGGTCTGGCCACCCTTCATCGCGGCGCGGCTGATGGCGGGTTGAGTGATGTCGGACCAGTAAACCGTCTGTTCCACACAGTCAAACGCCACAGCGATCACCACTTTACCCTGAACACACACACACACACACACACACAAATAATCTTTAAAACTCACACTGGGGCTATGGAACCATTCCCCAAAATACCACTCAAGGCAAGAAGGACCTCCCCGGCTTCCATCAGATACGACCCTTAGCCCTTAAAACAGACTTTCCTGCATTCATTTATAGACAAACTGATCTATATCTGTGACCTCGCAGCTCAACACCAGTTGTGCGTCTCACTGGTGTATCTGTGACCCCGGAGCTCAACACCAGTCCTGTGTCTCACGGGTGTGTCTGTGACCCTGGAGCACAACACCAGTCGTGCGTCTCACGGGTGTGTCTGTGACCCCGGAGCTCAACACCAGTCCTGCGTCTCACGGGTGTATCTGTGACCCCGGAGCTCAACACCAGTCCTGCGTCTCACGGGTGTATCTGTGACCCAGGAGCTCAACACCAGTCCTGCGTCTCACGGGTGTATCTGTGACCCCGGAGCTCAACTCCAGTCCTGCGTCTCACGGGTGTATCTGTGACCCCGGAGCTCAACAACAGTCCTGTGTCTCATGGGTGTATCTGTGACCCCGGAGCTCAACACCAGTCCTGTGTCTCACGGGTGTATCTGTGACCCCGGAGCTCAACACCAGTCCTGCGTCTCACGGGTGTATCTGTGACCCCGGAGCTCAACACCAGTCCTGCGTCTCACGGGTGTATCTGTGACCCAGGAGCTCAACACCAGTCCTGCGTCTCACGGGTGTATCTGTGACCCCGGAGCTCAACTCCAGTCCTGCGTCTCACGGGTGTATCTGTGACCCCGGAGCTCAACAACAGTCCTGTGTCTCATGGGTGTATCTGTGACCCCGGAGCTCAACACCAGTCCTGCGTCTCAAGGGTGTGTCTGTGACCCAGGAGCTCAACACCAGTCCTGCGTCTCACGGGTGTATCTGTGACCCCGGAGCTCAACTCCAGTCCTGCGTCTCACGGGTGTATCTGTGACCCCGGAGCTCAACAACAGTCCTGTGTCTCATGGGTGTATCTGTGACCCCGGAGCTCAACACCAGTCCTGTGTCTCACGGGTGTATCTGTGACCCCGGAGCTCAACACCAGTCCTGCGTCTCACGGGTGTATCTGTGACCCCGGAGCTCAACACCAGTCCTGCGTCTCACGGGTGTATCTGTGACCCCTGAGCTCAACACCAGTCCTGCGTCTCACGGGTGTATCTGTGACCCCGGAGCTCAACACCAGTCCTGCGTCTCACGGGTGTATCTGTGACCCCGGAGCTCAACACCAGTCCTGCGTCTCACGGGTGTATCTGTGACCCCTGAGCTCAACACCAGTCCTGCTCACTGGTGTATCTGTGACCCTGGAGCTCAACACCAGTCCTGCGTCTCACGGGTGTATCTGTGACCCCGGAGCTCAACACCAGTCCTGCGTCTCATGGGTGTATCTGTGACCCCGGAGCTCAACACCAGTCCTGCGTCTCACGGGCGTATCTGTGACCCCTGAGCTCAACACCAGTCCTGATCTCACGGGTGTATCTGTGACCCCGGAGCACAACACCAGTCCTGCGTCTCACGGGTGTATCTGTGACCCTGGAGCTCAACACCAGTCCTGCGTCTCACGGGTGTATCTGTGACCCTGGAGCTCAACACCAGTCCTGATCTCACGTGTGTATCTGTGACCCCGGAGCTGTGACCCTGGAGTTCAACACCAGTCCTGATCTCACGGGTGTATCTGTGACCCCGGAGCACAACACCAGTCCTGCGTCTCACGGGTGTATCTGTGACCCTGGAGCTCAACACCAGTCCTGCATCTCACGGGTGTATCTGTGACCCCGGAGCTCAACACCAGTCCTGCTCACGGGTGTATCTGTGACCCCGGAGCTCAACACCAGTCCTGCGTCTCACGGGTGTATCTGTGACCCTGGAGCTCAACACTAGTCCTGCGTCTCACGGGTGTATCTGTGACCCCGGAGCTGTGACCCTGGAGCTCAACACCAGTCCTGATCTCACGGGTGTATCTGTGACCCCGGAGCACAACACTAGTCCTGCGTCTCACGGGTGTATCTGTGACCCCGGAGCTGTGACCCTGGAGCTCAACACCAGTCCTGATCTCACGGGTGTATCTGTGACCCCTGAGCTCAACACCAGTCCTGCGTCTCACGGGTGTATCTGTGACCCTGGAGCTCAACACCAGTCCTGATCTCACGGGTGTATCTAAGATCATGTTCCATTAAGATATTCTGTAAATGTCCTACCGTAAATATATCATAAATGTATTATTAGTAGTAATATGCATTGCTAAGGACTTCATTTGGACAACTTTAAAGGAGATTTTCTCAATATTTAGATTTTTATTGCACCCTCAGATTCCAGATTTTCAAATAGTTCGGATAAATATTGTCCTAACAAACCACACATCAGATTATTTATTCAGCTTTCAGATGATGTATGAATCTCAATTTCAAAAAATGTACCCGTATGACTGGTTTTGTGGTCCAGGGTCAGAAATGAACGTGCATCCCAGGATATTTTTACTATTTTTTACCAGATGGAGCCATTTTCTCAGGTTTGGCATATAAGGCAAAGACTCGCTTTATTCCTGTTTTCTGCGTATTATAAAGCCAATCAGATAAATCATGCAACTATAACTGTGTGAGTGTGGGTGTGTGTGTGTGGATGTCAGAGTGTGGTTTGTATGCGTGTAATAAAAAATGTGTGTGTGTGTTGAGGAATCTTTACTTTGAGATATTATTCACTAACAGCGTTTTTGGCATTAAAAGCCACTTCCGGATTGAGTGAAGCCACGGCCAGACCACAGGTATTCCTGCGGCGGATCGGACTGTTTCTCTGTCAGACGCTGAGTTACTGTGAGGACAGTGTTGAAATCATGATTTACTGAAGTCAGCCGTCACTTTACTGGTATTACACCATTATTTACCACCCAAAAAGCCTGTTTTGAGCTGTTTTGCACATTTCATTTAGCAAATCTGGCTTACATTTTCTGACAAATGTATCAAAATGAGTGCGTTTGTGCTTAAAACAAGAACAAATATCTGTCAGTGGAGTCAGAAACAATCTCGTTTTCTCTTTGAATTCAGTTTATTTTTCTGTCAGATATTTGCTCGTTTGAAGCACAAACTCACTTCATTTTGATACATTAAACAAGACTCAATATCTCCAGTCATTCTCCAGTAAATGTGTCTTGATTTAACGTTTAGATATTTGTGCTGGAGAACGACACAGAAACACTGTCAACTTTTCAACATCTTCAACACTACAAGCTTCTGTCTGTCAAAGGCTTTAAATGTAAAGTCAGTGCATGTGTATTTTCAGTAAATGACACATGCGTGTGTAATGTAAGCGTGACCTCTACTGCATGCGTCTGGCGCAGTGCTCAAACTGAATCAAGCGTAAAAACATGTTTTGGGGTAAATCCTGCAACAGGGCCATATGCTGTGAAAAATGCTGGGTTATTTTATTATTAAAATATTTTTAATATTTTTAATATTTTTGCCCAGTGCTGGGTGGTTTTTCTGTAACTCAGCTGCTGGGTCATCACATACCCAGTGCTGGGTCAATGTAACTCAATGTTGGGTAGTCTGTGCCAAACCGGTTAAAACTGGACACGTTTGTCAACTGTCATTTTCTGTTTTGTTCTGAGAGAAAACTTCCTGAATTAAATTAAGGTTTGTATTATATTCAAATTATTACTGTACTGTAGTCTCACATTTGACCTTTTTTGTTTACATGTAAGTCACAGCTAACGTCTGCTGGGAAAGCTAGCCGAACGACACGCCAGCGCCACCAGGAAGTTTCACCTCCCGCTAAACAATTGCGCGCCCAGGCATGAAATACAACGCGACACCGCTGTCCTGCCGCCGTGCGCTCCACTGACTATAATAAGAGCGCTGTTGTGCTAGCGCACTAGCGTCGCGGCTGTGGAAACACGCAGTGGAGCGGTGCTCATACTGAACGGCACGGATTGCACTACTGACTATTTAAACTGAGCTGTATAACTTTTTTATGTTAGGTTGACTATTTTATTTTGATATATTTTGATATGGCTGCGATGTCAAGTTTGCAATGCTGCAATATGTTGTGTGTGCGCGTGAGGCGCCGGCGCGATCCAACAGAGGAAACATGAAATACTCCGGCATTTTGGTCATACAGATAATAAGAGTAGGACATCATTCAAAACTGCATGAGTGTTTACTCACATTGTGCTTTTGTAAAATAAAGAAAACAAGACATGCTTTCTGTCGTCTGGGCTTCCTTTCCTTGAACTTGTTTGATGAGCACCGCGCCTCACAAAAATGAACGTGAGTTTTTTTCTTTCATTTGGCTAATCTGTTAATTATTTAAGTCAAATATATTTTGCATATTTATTCCTTTTATATAGGCTATAGGCTTTTACTATGATTTAATGAAAACACGTGTTGTTTTTTTATTTTTAATGTTTCCTTAGATCATCCTGGCGACCCATTTTTTAAGTCTCGCGACCCAGGGTTTGAAAACCCCGGTTTTAAGGTCTAAAAAAACGGATAACAGTAGCTTTCAAAGCATGTCTGTGGGCAGTGGCATAAGTGATTTGTCAAGCTGATATGAGATCATTTTCAGCAACTGGTTTCTTTCCTGAATTAATCAATGGACTAATCAATGTTTAATTAATGGTTTAATTGCTCACTTATGAAGACAGTCACATGTCGCCACCTACTGGCTTAATGATGCAAGTTGTGCAAACACAGGCAAGCGCAAGCGTGCTGATACTGGTGAAATATTGAACACATCTGAGGACCATACAAATATATATATTTATACAATAATACTATTATGCCAGTATATTTAATAGGTGCTTGTGTTGTTAAATTGAGCTTATAGTTTCTGTAATTAGCATTTTATTTATTTACATAATTGTTTTGGCGAACTGTTGCATAAAAGTAATTTCACAAGCGGACTAAATCACACGAATGCACTCGCACAAAGTATAAAAAGCATACTTTGTATAATTTAAAACATTAAGACGAGCTCATACTACAGATCTAGACAAACTGGGTTGCTTATAGTTAAAAGAATGTTACTATCATTTAGTCAGTTTTGATGACTTTGCAATATTTATAAAATGTTAGAATAGTAATAATAATAATAAATATAGCTTAGTATAATATAGTTTAGT
>CM077213.1:488554-503554 GCA_039654625.1 Rhinogobio ventralis | reverse complement strand
CAGATCCAGGTGTGCAACTGAAGCCATCGCCATGGAAACCTGGCCGACACTGACAGGTGAAAGAGCCCTGGGTGTTGAAGCAGACGGCATCACTATGGCAACGGCCCGGCTGGCACTCATCAACATCTGCATGAGAGAGAGAGAGAGACGATGTGCAGATGCAGGACTCTATATGAAGGAATGCACATCTGCTGTGTGTTAAAGAGGCGTGTCTGTCCGGCGCTGCTCAAACACACGTGTGCAGCACACACACACAGGAGAGGAGTGATGAATGACCAGCTCACAGCTGTGGTGCACGGGTCTGAGCATTTCCTGTCCAGATGACAGCATTTCCTGTCTCTCTAGGGTCCGGCTGTCTGCTCTGAGAACCAGGATTCACACATTATTTGAGAAGCCTCATTTTAAAGCTATGATTTATAGACCTGGACGAGCCATGGGAATGTTTTCACAGGAGTTCTGAGTGTTTAAGCTTCCTAATGGAAAGAGGCTGAGACAGCAGAATAATCCTGGAACAGAGCTACATCTGTCCATCTGTCCATGTGTGTGTGTGTGTGTTACCGTGACAGGCACGTCCGTCTCCGGTGAAGCCCGGCAGACAGGAGCAGACGTAGGACGAGTCTCCGGTGTAACTGCATCGGGAGCGTTCGGGAGTGTCGCAGTCGTGCGTTCCTCTCTGACAGTGATCCACGGGACGCTCCGCTTCTGCAAACACACGACAGCCGATCAGACGCACACTCACGAGCCGCTCAGACGCGGTTCATCACAGGAGCGTTTCTCACCGACACAGGTCCGTCCGTCGCTGGCGAACTGAAAGCCGTCCAGACACTCGCAGCGGAAGCTTCCCGGCTGGTTGATGCAGACGCTGTAAGAGCCGCAGATCTCAGCGCTTTCTGAACACTCGTCAACATCTGAGCAACAACAGCAACACAACACAGGGATTTATAGTGAAAACATGAGCAATTCTATAGACACAATCTGATTTCAAACAATATGGGCTTAAAAATTAAATCCAGTAAGGAATGATGGACAAATACTTCAAAAATAGTAAAAAAAATAAATATATATATATATATATATATATATACATACATTATATTGCCAAAAGTGTTGTGACGCCTGCCTTTACATGAACATGAACATGCCATCCCATTCTTAATCCGTAGGGTTTAATATGGAGTCGTCCCACCCTTTTGCAGCTATAACAGCTTCAACTCTTCTGGGAAGGCTTTCCACAAGGTTTAGGAGTGTGTTTATGGGAGTTTTTGACCATTCTTCTAGAAGCGCATTTGTGAGGTCAGGCACTGATGTTGGACGAGAAGGCCTGGCTCGCAGTCTCCGCTCTAATTCATCCCAAAGGTGTTCTATCGGGATGAGGTCAGGACTCTGTGCAGGCCAGTCAAGTTCCTCCACACCAAACTCGCTCATCCATGTCTTTATGGACCGACGCTTTGTGCACTGGAGCGCAGTCATGTTGGGACAGGAAGGGGCCATCCCCAAACTGTTCCCACAAAGTTGGGAGCATGAAATTGTCCAAAATGTCTTGGTATGCTGAAGCATTAAGAGTTCCTTTCACTGGAACTAAGGGGCCAAGCCCAACCCCTAAAAAACAACCCCACCACATAATCCCCCCTCCACCAAACTTTACACTTGGCACAATGCAGTCAGGCAAGTCCCGTTCCCCTGGCAACCGCCAAACCCAGACTCGTCCATGGGATTGCAGACAGAGAAGCGTGATTGGTCACTCCAGAGAACACGTCTCACTGCTCTAGAGTCCAGTGGCGGCGTGCTTTACCCCACTGCATCCCACGCTTTGCATTGCATAATATATATTATATTTAATTAATTAATCTTTTTTATTCCATATATTATATTATATATTATATATATAAAATATATATAAAACATATATTACATTTAATTCATTCATTATTTTTATTCCATATATAATATTATATATATAACATTTTATAAGCTAAATATTTTTCTTCCTCCTTTTGTTTTTTATTTTAGAGTGAAATATGACGTGAACATGTTCTGGAATGTTTTGTGAAATTCACCTCTTAATAACGTAGATGTAGATTTGATGTTGACTTCACTAAATCACTGTGTTTGTGTGTGTATTCTCTGATATATGTGGCGGTTTGTAAATGAAAAGCGGTAGATTTAGATCTTGTGTTTTCTTCTTTACACTAAACCCTGAGGCCACATCGCATGACTTACACTCTGTATATACAGTCTCTTCCGCTGCGTGTTTACATTAGATCCTCATCCCGTCTGTGAACCAGCAGCTTCTTTGAAGTCAAATTCAATAATAATACAATTTCTACAGCTAGATTTATCAGAGCTGAGTAACGAGGGTTCTTCAGTAACTCAACGCAGATGTTTGAACTCTGTTTCCTGTTAATAACACAAACATACAGAAGATACACATAATAATCTGTGAAGGATTGAGCGTTTACCGTAACAAACCCGTCCGTCTCCAGTGAATCCCGTGGCGCATTCGCAGGTGAAGTCTTTGCCTTGAGCTGGACGGCAGGCGGCGTTGGTGTCGCAGCCATGTCTGCCGGTAAAACAGGGGTTTTGCTCAGGGATTCCACCTGAAAACACATGCAGAGCGTCTGCGTTCACTTACAAACCACAATGCATATAAATATACCACAGAGCTCTTCTGAGAGTTAGTGTTGAGTTAAACCAGTGTTGAGTTAGTGTTGAGTTAAGCCAGTGTTGAGTTAGTGTTAAGTTAAGCCAGTGTTGAGATAGTGTTGAGTTAAGCCAGTGTTGAGATAGTGTTGAGGAGTTAAGCCAGTGTTGAGTTAGTGTTGAGTTAAGCCAGTGTTGAGATAGTATTGAGTTAAGCCAGTGTTGAGATAGTGTTGAGGAGTTAAGCCAGTGTTGAGTTAGTGTTGAATTAAGCCAGTGTTGAGATAGTGTTGAGTTAAGCCAGTGTTGAGTTAGTGTTAAATTAGTGTTGAAGAGTTAAGCCAGTGTTGAGTTAGTGTTGAAGAGTTAAGCCAGTGTTGAGTTAGTGTTGAGTTAAACCAGTGTTGAGTTAGTGTTGAGGAGTTAAGACAGTGTTGAGTTAGTGTTAAGTTAAGCCAGTGTTGAGTTAGTGTTGAGTTAAGCCAGTGTTGAGTTAGTGTTGAGTTAAGCCAGTGTTGAGATAGTGTTGAGCTAGTGTTGAAGAATTAAGCCAGTGTTGAGTTAGTGTTGAGTTAAGCCAGTGTTGAGTTAGTGTTGAGTTAAGCCAGTGTTGAGATAGTGTTGAGGAGTTAAGCCAGTGTTGAGTTAGTGTTGAGCTAGTGTTGAAGAATTAAGCCAGTGTTGAGTTAGTGTTGAGTTAAGCCAGTGTTGAGTTAGTGTTGAGTTAAGCCAGTGTTGAGATAGTGTTGAGGAGTTAAGCCAGTGTTGAGATAGTGTTGAGCTAGTGTTGAAGAATTAAGCCAGTGTTGAGTTAGTGTTGAGTTAGTGTTGAGTTAAGCCAGTGTTGAGCTAGTGTTGAAGAGTTAAGCCAGTGTTGAGTTAGTGTTGAGTTAAGCCAGTGTTGAGTTAGTGTTGAGTTAAGCCAGTGTTGAGATAGTGTTGAGGAGTTAAGCCAGTGTTGAGTTAGTGTTGAATTAAGCCAGTGTTGAGATAGTGTTGAGTTAAGCCAGTGTTGAGATAGTATTGAGTTAAGCCAGTGTTGAGATAGTGTTGAGGAGTTAAGCCAGTGTTGAGTTAGTGTTGAGTTAAGCCAGTGTTGAGTTAGTGTTGAGTTAAGCCAGTGTTGAGATAGTGTTGAGGAGTTAATCCAGTGTTGAGTTAGTGTTGAATTAAGCCAGTGTTGAGATAGTGTTGAGTTAAGCCAGTGTTGAGTTAGTGTTGAGTTAAGCCAGTGTTGAGATAGTATTGAGTTAAGCCAGTGTTGAGATAGTGTTGAGGAGTTAAGCCAGTGTTGAGTTAGTGTTGAATTAAGCCAGTGTTGAGATAGTGTTGAGTTAAGCCAGTGTTGAGTTAGTGTTAAATTAGTGTTGAAGAGTTAAGCCAGTGTTGAGTTAGTGTTGAAGAGTTAAGCCAGTGTTGAGTTAGTGTTGAGTTAAACCAGTGTTGAGTTAGTGTTGAGGAGTTAAGACAGTGTTGAGTTAGTGTTAAGTTAAGCCAGTGTTGAGTTAGTGTTGAGTTAAGCCAGTGTTGAGTTAGTGTTGAGTTAAGCCAGTGTTGAGATAGTATTGAGTTAAGCCAGTGTTGAGATAGTGTTGAGGAGTTAAGCCAGTGTTGAGTTAGTGTTGAATTAAGCCAGTGTTGAGATAGTGTTGAGTTAAGCCAGTGTTGAGTTAGTGTTAAATTAGTGTTGAAGAGTTAAGCCAGTGTTGAGTTAGTGTTGAAGAGTTAAGCCAGTGTTGAGTTAGTGTTGAGTTAAACCAGTGTTGAGTTAGTGTTGAGGAGTTAAGACAGTGTTGAGTTAGTGTTAAGTTAAGCCAGTGTTGAGTTAGTGTTGAGTTAAGCCAGTGTTGAGTTAGTGTTGAGTTAAGCCAGTGTTGAGGTAGTGTTGAGGAGTTAAGCCAGTGTTGAGATAGTGTTGAGTTAAGCCAGTGTTGAGTTAGTGACGATATGAAGATATTAAGATATTATAAACATTAACATCAGGATTTTCTCTAAAGCTGCTTTGAAACATTGTGAAAAGCACTATATAAATAAAATTGAAGAAGCACATTTGGGTCTGTCAGAGCTTAAAACTTTTAACCTGAAATAAACAACCTGATGACAGACGTTTCTTCTGAAATACAGACATGTCACAGGACGCACGGATCTGCCAACAGATGTTCGTGCTCTAGAGCTGTGGTTTAACTCGGATCAGCTTACATGAACCAGCACTTTAACCCAGAACACACAAACATCAGCAGGAGACTGAGTTAAATCACACATATGAACTTCACTAACAGCTGCACTTCTGTTTACAACTGACAAGTCACACAGAGTGGTAAAAAAGACATACTAGTGGTCAAACGTTTGGGCTCAGTAAGATGTTTTTTTGAAAGACAATACTTATATTCATCAAGGGCGCATTAAAAAGTGACATTTATAATGTTACAAAAGATTATATTTCAAATAAATGCTGTTCTTTTGAACTTTCTATTAATCAAAGCATCCTGAAAAATAAAATGTATTACAGTTTCCACAAAAATACAAAACTGTTTCCAATATGGATAATAATCATAAATGTTTCTTGAGCAGCTGTTTTTATTGCAATTGGATCAAATAAATGCAGCCTTGGTGAGCAGAAGATACTCTTTCAAAACCGGTAGTGTTGAGTTAGTGTTGAGGAGTTAAACCAGTGTTGAGTTAGTGTTGAATTAAGCCAGTGTTGAGTTAAGCCAGTGTTGAGTTAGTGTTGAGCTAAGCCAGTGTTGAGTTAGTGTTGAGCTAAGCCAGTGTTGAGTTAGTGTTGAATTAAGCCAGTGTTGAGTTAAGCCAGTGTTGAGTTAGTGTTGAGCTAAGCCAGTGTTGAGTTAGTGTTGAATTAAGCCAGTGTTGAGTTAAGCCAGTGTTGAGTTAGTGTTGAGCTAAGCCAGTGTTGAGTTAGTGTTGAGCTAAGCCAGTGTTGAGTTAGTGTTGAGCTAAGCTAGTGTTGAGTTAAGCTAGTGTTGAGTTAAGCTAGTGTTGAGTTAAGCTAGTCTTGAGTTAGTGGAGGAGTTAAGCCAGTGTTGAGTTAGCGTTGAATTAAGGCAGTGCTGAGTTAGTGTTGAGCTAAGCCAGTGTTGAGTAAAGCTAGTGTTGAGTTAAGCTAGTGTTGAGTTAGTGGAGGAGTTAAGCCAGTGTTGAGTTAGCGTTGAATTAAGGCAGTGTTGAGTTAGTGTTGAGCTCAGCCAGTGTTGAGTTAGTGTTGAGTTAAGCCAGTGGTGAGTTAGTGGAGGAGTTAAACCAGTGTTGATTTAGTGTTGAGCTAAGCCAGTGTTGAGTTAAGGCAGTGTTGAGTTAGTGTTGAGTTAAACCAGTGTTGAGTTAGCATTGAGTTAAGGCAGTGTTGAGTTAGAGTTGAGTTAAACCAGTGTTGAGTTAGTGTTGAATTAAACCAGTGTTGAGTTAGTGTTGAGTTAAGCCAGTGTTGAGTTAGTGTTGAGTTAAACCAGTGTTGAGTTAGTGTTGAGTTAAGCCAGTGTTGAGTTAGTGTTGAGTTAAGCCAGTGTTGAGTTAGTGTTTATTTAAGCCAGTGTTGAGTTAAGCCAGTGTTGAGTTAGTGTTTATTTAAGCCAGTGTTGAGTTAGCGTTGAGTTAGTGTTGAGTTAAGCCAGCGATGAGTTAGTGTTGAGTTAGTGTTGAGTTAAGCCAGTGTTGAGTTAGCTTTGAGTTAGTGTTGAGTTAAGCCAGCGATGAGTTAGTGTTGATTTAGTGTTGAGTTAAGCCAGTGTTGAGTTAGTGTTGAGTTAAGCCAGCTTTGAGTTAGTGTTGAGTTAAGCCAGCGATGAGTTAGTGTTGAGTTAGTGTTGAGTTAAGCCAGTGTTGAGTTAGTGTTGAGTTAAGCCAGCGATGAGTTAGTGTTGAGTTAAGCCAGTGTTGAGGAGTTAAACCAGTGTTGAGATAGTGTTGAGTTAAACCAGTGTTGAGTTAGTGTTGAGGAGTTAAGCCAGTGTTGAGTTAGTGTTGAGTTAAGCCAGTGTTGATTTAGTGTTGAGGAGTTAAACCAGTGTTGAGATAGTGTTAAGCCAGTGTTGAGTTAAGACAGTGTTGAGTTAGTGTTGAGTTAAGCCAGTGTTGAGTTAGTGTTGAGTTAAGCCAGTGTTGAGATAGTGTTGAGTTAAGCCAGTGTTGAGTTAGTGTTGAGTTAAACCAGTGTTGAGTTAGTGTTGAGGAGTTAAGCCAGTGTTGAGTTAGTGTTGAGTTAAGCCAGTGTTTAGTGTTGAGTTAAGCCAGCGATGAGTTACTATTGAGGAGTTAAGCCAGTGTTGAGTTAAGCCAGTGTTGATTTAGTGTTGAGTTAAGCCAGTGATTTAGTTACTGTTGGGTCAGTGTTGAGGAGTGTTGAGTTGTTTTAGCACTAGCCTGTGAATGTTCATTGTCTGTTTTAATTCTATTTTGAGAGAGTAAGTTTCCTCACTGTGGATGGAGCCGATCTTGTTGCTCATGGCGAAGCGGATCAGCTGGTTGCTTGAGTCGTACATGACAAAGATCTGGTCGACGCTGAGCTGTTGGCTGGCCGGCGCCGAGTGCGTGAGCTCCTCGTGTGGGCAGCTCTGGAAGCGGATGCTCTGCGTCCACAGGTAGCTGTGTGTGTGGACACTGCCGTCAGGCATGCTAACAGTGTAGTCCCGCCGCGAGGATGACGTGATCACTGAGAACAAGAGAAACAAGAGAAAATAACTTCAATCTTCTGTCAATTATTACACTTATTCCAATATTCCTATAACTTAAATAGAGGAATTTAATTGATATTCATTAGAAAAATCATTCACACGCATCTACTGTAGAAACCTGTGATCGACAAGGAGAATTCAGAGTTTGTTACTGCTAAACACTTCCTTTATGAGCGTGAAGTGACTGCAGAGAAGGGCACTCACGGTTGCTGGAATACTGGTATATCTCGTTGTACGGTGGGATCTGGACTGTGGCTCCCTGCGGCACCTCGGGGATCCTGCCGTCCAGATGTGTGCTGACCACCAGGTGATCGTGCTCATTGACGCCGCCGAACTCCTGTCTGATGGTCAGCCTCTCATTGCCGGGCTGGAAGGTGACCTCAGCCTGGCGCGTGAAGACCCCTCCTGTGGACACGGAGAGAAGAAGACTGACCCTGAGCATGTGTTTCCACTTCAGAGGAAGCAGCTGCAGCTCAATCTAACAGGAAACGCTTGAGAACTTCATATCACACAGAGATAGAAGAATGAAAGCAGGAGATTCCATGAGGCACAATAGTTCATCGATTCACAGTGAATAATAACAATAATAATATTGATAATTCTGTTAATAGTATTCATTTGTACTTTTTCATACTTTTTTTTGGGTCAGGCTGTATAAACAAAAACAAAAATAGAGAGAAATATAGCTGCAAGCACCAATTATCGGGGTTCAAGCATTTTAGGTTTTTAAGCACATATGCGTAAAAAGATATTACGTTTTATTTAGCAAGCGTGTAACCACTTAAATCACAGAATGAAAAGACCATTTACAGCAATACAGGCAATTTACTACAGGAAATACATGTTTTTTTAAACATTTTTAACAGTTATAGTGCCACGTATGGTCCGATCTCCATAAAAGTATGCTTGCTTGTTTAGAATCACATGTCGCATGTGCTCTTCTATTTTTCTATTTAAGTTTTTGTTTATGATTTATAGGCTTTTGAGTGTATTTTGCCACGCCTGTTTTGTAAATGACCCTGTTATAGCTGCCCAAAGGGTAAAGTTTAACTTTTTGATAATTATTGATCTAGAGAGCACTGAATTGCACTGCATTGGTTTTATTCAGATTGAGTGAAAAACCTAGGACTGGTTTTCAAAAGTAGGTTTTTTACATAATTGCAAATATTTAATGAACGATTTGATTGACAGTAGTGGTTCTTGAGGCAAAGTTGTTCAGTATGACGAGATCTATCAAATTATATGAATTTTGTGTGTATGTGTGAAACACCATGTGATTACAGAGGCTTAAAACTCGTTAGCGCCACCTAGTGGGCAATTTTCTTGACCAAAATTCTTACAGACCTTTAAGGCCATGAGTCGAACATGCCCACCAAGTTTCATTCCAATTGGCCCCTATCAACCTAATAGATGCTCAAACTTCATTACCTCGGACAAAGACAGTGCATGCCGAGAAGTCAAACGATCTAGGTTATGTGGTTATAGACATTTTCATGTTTTTTTTCCTGTTATAGCGCCACCAAGTGGCCAATTGTGGCATTTTTTTCACGTGACCTCAGATTTAGCTCATACACGTATCCCAAGTTTGGTGAAAATATCTTGTTCCGTTTACGAGTTATAGCCATTTTAGTAAAAGTGACCCCGCCCATATGGAACATTTTGACTCCCATTAGCGACCATGAATCAAAATGTTAACTTTTTTTGATAAATATTGATATTCACTATATATTTCTGCACTGGTTTGGTTCCGATCAGGCAAAATATCCGGAATTTTCGCATGAACGACGAACCAAGGATCCAAAGATATAAGATACGCCTAATGGTTTAGGAGTTATGAGCCATTTCAGACTTTTGAGCGCTGTAGCGCCCCCGTCAGGCTGATTGGGACGAGCTTTGGTGTCGTTGTAGTCGGTGTGAGTACTACCAGCCCTCAAAGTTTCAAGTCTCTACGACTTACGGTTTGGTCTGACCGATCACTTTTAGGGGAGAATGCTGATCCTTGGATAATTTAACAATTACAATACAGTCTCAGTCCTACGCTCCTGAACCCCTAATTTTCCTGCTGGAGCTGTGTTACCGATGAGGCTGAAGCCGTTGTGATAGTTGGGCTGCTCCAGAGCGAAGGCCCATCCGATGGCCTCTCCTAGAGCCGGCAGCGGCTGTAATGAGGCTCCGACGCTGGCCGGGATGCTGCTGACAGCGATGTACGCCCGGCCGTCATTGGCCACCACATACGAGTGCAGGTCATTGTTGGAGAACTCCACAGGAGACGGAGAATTCCCAACGTAGAGTCTGCCGTTCAGCTTCCCGTTCATCCGCTGAGGTTTGCCTGTGGATTCGGACAACAGCGGCATCATTCACTGCTCCAATATGACATTTAGGGATTTATCGTTGCCTATTCCAACATTCCAACCCACCTTCAGCAATGCAATCCTTGCCATTGCCATAGTAACCTGGTATGCAGTGACAGCAGTATCCGTCGGAATAATCTCGGCATTCAGCGAAAACAGAGCACTTGTGCTTGTTGCTGGAGCACGTCTCGTAGTTATAAGAAAACACTGCATAAAAAACAGATATATTAATATGTATGAAACATAAGACGTACTCAGTATAGTCACAGCTTTTCTCTCACCGTTGACACTGAGCTCGTCTTCATCGATGATCAGCACCTGTGGGTTCTGCGGCTGCTGCGGCGGCACGTAACGGTACTGAAGCTCGTCCAGGGTGGAGGACTCTGAGAGCGGCTCAGGACGGCTTGTGAGTGCCTCGTACGGAGCCTCGGAGGTCTGAAGTCTCGTCCCTCGGACCGGCAGCTCAGGAGCGGGTGTGTCGACCACAGGCTCCTCTGGCGTGACCTCCATGACCTCTCCGGGCATGATGGAGGTGAACAATGGAGACGTGCCGATCTCGAAGACCCAAACGCCAGGCCGGCCCGAGTTCGTCTCCCTGAGGAGTTGCAAACATTAATATTGCACAATGAAGATGTTCTTTTTGTTCTCAACTGGTGGCATGTGACCCAAAAATGGGCACAAATAAAATGCAACTAATCATATAATGTGTATATACACATCAGGCGTAACATTATGAGCACCTTCCTAATATTGTGTTGGTCCTCTTGTTGCTGCCAAAACAGCCCTGACCCATCTCTGATGGACTCCACTAGACCCCTGAAGGTGTGCTGTGGTATCTGGCACCAAGATGTTAGCAGCAGATCCTTTAAGTCCTGTAAGTTGTGAGGTGGGGCGTCCATGAATCAGACTTGTTTGTTCAGCACATCCCACAGATGCTCGATTGGATTGAGATCTGGGGAATTTGGAGGCCAAGTCAACACCTCAAACTCGTTGTTGTGCTCCTCAAACCATTCCTGAACCATTTGTGCTTTGTGTCAGGAGCATTATCCTGCTGGAAGAGCCACAGCCACCAGGGAATACCGTTTCCATGAAAGGCTGTACATGGTCTCAACAATGCTTAGGTAGGTGGTACGTGTCAAAGGAACATCCACATGGATGGCAGGACACAAGGTTTCCCAGCAGAACTTTTGCTCCCCACGTGCATCAATGAGCCTTGGCCGCCCATGACCCTGTCTCCGGTTCTCCACTGTTTCTTCCTTGGAGCACTTTTGATAGGTCCTGACCACTGCAGACCGGGAACACCCCACAAGAGCTGCAGTTTTGGAGATGCTCTGACCCAGTCGTCTAGCCATCACAATTTGGCCCTTGTCAAACTCGCTCAAATCCTTACGCTTGCCCATTTTTCCTGCTTCTAACACATCAACTTTGAGGGCAAAATGTTCACATGCTGCCTAATATATCCCACCCACTAACAGGAGCCGTGATGAAGAGATAATCAGTGTTATTCACTTCACCTGTCAGTGGTCATAATGTTATGCCTGATCGGTGTACAAGATTAATAAGACACAAAAAACTATGAGTAAAACGTCTTACTGTGCGAGAGCTCTGACCGACTCCTCACTGTCCTCAGTGATGCGGTAGTAAGATCCTTGAGTCTTCGACCAGCCGAACCAGCCCGGGACCTGGCCTTCACTGAACCCGACCTCCACGTGCACGTCTTCATCATCTACGAGCGTGGAGCTGAACTGCATCTTCTCCTCGGGATACAGCAGGATGGCGTAGGATGCCAAATCCATGTTTGCTACAACCAGCTGGAAAGTATTTCTCTGCAGGAGAAGTTTATAAAATTATTTATAAAGACTTTATAAATAAATGCAGCTTGACTTGTGGATGTTGGTCTGCTGACTTCTTAACTAACGCTTGGGACTGCAAAACATTCAGATTTCAGAGACGTACCATGAGCTCAAATCCGTCTCCTCTTCGTTCACCTTGAGCCGCCACATTCTCCCAGGTGACGATGACGGCGTGAGTGGGTTCGATCCCGTCGTCATTAGGAAACGCTTGGCTAATGTGATCCGCGGCTCTCCGGAGCACATCAGGGCTTTTATCCTGACGGAAATAGACATGTCCGCCACCGTCGGTAGTGTCCAGATCTCCTAGGAAAGCTGCGATCATGCCAAAGCTGGCCGGCATCTTCCCCAGGTACTCGGACTCATCGCCGGGTACAGCCAGAGAGACGAAGCCATTGGTGTTGACCTGCAGAGAGCGCAGAACAGTACAGTGAGTACAGGTCGAAACCAGTTTGGATCCGTTTTAAGAGTTTGCAAGTAAACAACATCCTGAACGCTTTAAAGAGATGTTCTGATTCAAAATTAATTGGTCAGTTTATGATCCTGACAAACAAACCTTTGTTATATTTGACTGAATGCACAGGATGACTATTAGTACTGATCATCTGAACAAACCCCTAACATAATGTTTTACGCTTTTGTGCATAACTTTGATGGAATAATACCTGATTGTGGCTTGTTGAGGAGAGCTGAAAAGGTAAAAAATCTTATAAACACGCATATCACAAAATAGCACATTTTGCATATTGCAATAAAAACATTGCATATTATTGCATATTGAAAGAAAGCTACTTAAAGCACAAAAACAATGGATGGATCAACGTAGATGTTTAAGTTATTTCAACTTAAATTACATTAAACTGACTTTTGATTGTTGAATCTTGTCTAAAAAAGTTAAAAATTGCTTAACTTATTTTGATGAGAAGTAAAACCATGTTGTAAAATGGCTATTGATCATATCATTATTTACAGTGTATTATTTATATGATTGAGAATCAATGGCTCGTGAATCTTTTAGCAGCATAAGTTGTTCTTGCAGTAAATCCCAGTTTAAACCAGCGTCGGTTAGATGTTTTCCTGCAGGAACAGACACAACATCTCATCTGACGCCTCATAGACCAGCAGTGATCTGAGCTGCCGTCACACTTGAAAGGCTGTTGTGCCACTTGAAGTCTGTGTGTTTGTGTGTGTAAAAGCCTTTCTTTAACAAGTTTCTCAAAGGGAAACGGCAGGGGAGCAGCTCAACCTGTGAGGGGAAGATCAGCTGAGAGATCGAGCAATCAGAGCAAACAAAACCCTGACACATATCAATAGCTCTGTTACAGGTCCAGACGGGCTCCTCAGGAGCTTGAGCCTCAAA
Organism: Rhinogobio ventralis; assembly: GCA_039654625.1. Lineage (NCBI taxonomy): Eukaryota > Metazoa > Chordata > Actinopteri > Cypriniformes > Gobionidae > Rhinogobio > Rhinogobio ventralis. The sequence goes on along the minus strand of CM077213.1, from coordinate 490,665 downwards.
GAACACCAAAAGAAAACCCTGATAACCCTGAGCTTCTGAGCGGAAGGTCTGCATGCATGAGCTGGATGGATCTAAAGACAAGCAAACCACAGGGATCGACAGAACCAGCCCAAACAAACGCTTTTCTAGGGTCTTTTGCAGTTTCGGGAAGTGATCTGACCTGTGTCTAAGGGTCAAAATAATTGTGTAATCAAATTACACAACAGTCATAGTTATGATTAGTGATATAAACACACATCTCAAGCGCTCAACCAGAAGGCCAAACTTACAAGATGACTGAAAATAAGACCAAACAAGCATTAAAATAAGCCAATTCAAACAGTTTTTTCTTTTATAGTCATGGAAATGATGCTGAAAATTCAGCTTTGATCACAGGAATTCTGCTGGACTGAAGCAGGTGTACTTGATTATCCATCATTTATTATAAAATCATGAGTATCAAATATGATCATCAGGCTCTCGAGGAAGTGTTATTTGTTCATCTGTCAACCATTGCATTGCATTATATGCTTTAAAACTACAGATCATAAAACTAAGCATTTAAATATCATCTTATTAAGACAGGCAGAATTTCATCTTTTTGTCCATATAAATATCAGCATTTGCAACAAACAGCATATTTTTGCTTAGTTTGTGTATTTGAATAAAACTGACACCATATTCTCACTATATCAGACTATATGAGCCATCCAATCCTAACGCATCAAATATGATACTCAACAAAAAATGCATATGCAAACTCTTTAAAAATATAGGCTCAATAAACAAAACAAAAAAAAGTTATGATTCCCGTTCACACGGATCCGCGGAAACGACTAAAAACGCTGTATTATGAATGCCACACTGATAGTAGTATTAACTAAAAAAAAAAAATTGAATGTAATTTCTACATGAAAAAGTTAGTCCAGGCAAGAATAAAAAAAAACAGTACTCATAATACTATATACACTACATTGCCAAAAGTATTGGGCCGCCCCTCCAAATCCCTGAGTTCAGGTGTTCAATCCCTTCATGGCCACAGGTGTATAAATCAAGCACTAGGCATGCAGACGCTTCTACAAACATTAGTGAAAGAATGGGTCGCTCTCAGGAGCTCAGTGAACTCAAGCGTGGTACCGTGATAGGTTGCCACCTGTGCAATAAGTCCATTCCTGACATTTCCTCACTACTAAATATTCCACGCTCAACTGTTAGTGGGATTATAACAAAGTGGAAGCGATTGGGAACAACAGCAACTCAGCCACGAAGTGATAGGCCACGTAAAAGCACAGAGCGGGGTCAGCGCATGCTGAGGGTCACAGTGCGCAGAAGACGCCAACTTTCTGCAGAGTCAATAGCTCCAGACCTCCAAACTTCTGTGGCCTTCAGATGAGCTCAAGAACAGTGTGTAGAGAGCTTCATGGAATGGGTTTCCATGGCCGAGCAGCTCATCCAAGCCTTACATCACCAAGAGCAATGCAAAGCGTGGGATGCAGTGGGGTAAAGCACGCCACCACTGGACTCTAGAGCAGTGAGACGTGTTCTCTGGAGTGACCAATCACGCTTCTCTGTCTGCAATCCCATGGATGAGTCTGGGTTTGGCGGTTGCCAGGGGAACGGGACTTGCCTGACTGCATTGTGCCAAGTGTAAAGTTTGGTGGAGGGGGGATTATGGGGTGGGGTTGTTTTTCAGGGGTTGGGCTTGGCCCCTTAGTTCCAGTGAAAGGAACTCTTAATGCTTCAGCATACCAAGACATTTTGGACAATTTCAAACACACTCCTAAACCTTGTGGAAAGCCTTCCCAGAAGAGTTGAAGCTGTTATAGCTGCAAAGGGTGGGCCAATCACAACCTGACCGATGTAAACTCACAGACCAGGTCTAATCCTGAACTTAAACGAACTCCTGCTGGTTTTATTGTGTTGGGGCAGGTAACACGGCAACCTTTGTCATGTGGAATGTAAATGCTGTTGGGAATGAGTGGATCTCAGCAGGATGGGAGGAAGCACTTATAGAAACCCTCGGGCTAAACGGCATCAAGGGTTAAAAACCACAATCACACAATGGCACGCCTGTCTCCTGAACCGTTCACAAAAGAACTTCTTGACTTCTGTTTCTGAGAGCTAGTGTTTCT
>CM077213.1:458312-488054 GCA_039654625.1 Rhinogobio ventralis | reverse complement strand
TATAATCAAAACCTTTTCTAATCTTGGCAAAACATGTATTGTCGGAAAGGTCTGAGTCTCAATGACTATTTTTGTGATATTTGGACAGAAATGTATTAATTTGTTACAGGAGAATGCAAAATATTCAATGTGATGTGTGTCACCCGGTGGCTGTTTTTGGTACAGCGCCTAAACAAAATCACAATTTTTGTGATATCAACTTCAAATTTGGAACACAACTTGGTTAGACATATGGCTTTGATTTTATAGTAATATTAGAGTAAAATTGTTTAAATATATGATTTTTTTTTTTTTAGTACAGTACATTTTATTTACAGTCAATTTAAACTTCCATAACTTTTTCATACTTTCATATTTTGAAGTGCCTGCTTTTAAACAAGACCAAACATATTCCAAAGCATTCTTGAATTACACCCATTTTCACATCTATTCTCAAAAAGCGGTTAATATGCTGGTTTTGTAGACTAGAAAACGTTTGCAGATCAACATATTTGTTTTGGCAAATCTCTGAAAATCAACTGTTTCCAAATCGATCCGTATAGAAATAACTCGTTTCAACTCGGGGACAATTTGTACGATTTCCCTTCATTCATTGATTCAACTCGTGTCTGTTTCAGACTTTATAGAATTTTTCTTTAATTTTAATTATTTACTAATCATCTTTGGAAATATTAGAGGTGAAAACACGTTATAATTATTAATATTTTTGCATAAAATGCAACAAAAAATAAGTGACTCACGTAAAGTTTATGGAAGTTCCCTTTGAAGAAGTAGAGCGCCTGCTCCAGCTCCAGCTCCCGAACCGAATCAGTGCCGGAGCTCAGAATCTTGTCGCCGAACCGGATCCCGTAATCGAAGAGCTGCTCGCGGGTCAGACTCTGGACCGACACCAGCAGCGCCAGGAGCGCGACACCGCACAGAACCATCATGAACTCCGTGTGCGCGGTTATAACGGCTCGGTGAGCGCCGGCGCTGAGCTCCAGAGGTGCGGGGCGAGTTCATGCGGAGGGCGGAGTTGATGGAGGAGGTGGAGGAGGCATTTACATCCCGAACCCCCGGAGGACTAGAACAACAGCTGAGGTGGGGGTGCTCTGAGTCTCGACGACCCTTCACATGTGCTATGTATGTTCTCAGAGAACACACGTGTGTCAGAGCCCGCGTTTGAACAGAGCGACAGCAACAATACTCTCATCAAATATGGACAAAAGCCGTTGGGTTTAAAAATGTATTTAAAAATTTAAACCCAACGGCTTTTTTCCATTAAACCCAACGGCCCTTCGGTCATATTTGACCCAAACCTACAACAACAACCTATAACATTTTTTAAAGTATAGTTACGAAAACCACATCGACAAAATAAGAACGATCGCCACTATTTCGCACGAATTTACATTTCACAATTACATAACAAATAAACCTAAGTTTAAGAGGAACGCAGAATTAGCCTACTGTTGTTAAAATACGTGCTTGATTTAATGGAATACCTTGAGTAATCGTGCTAAAGTGGTTTAATTCAACATATAAATTATATTTTTTATGGCACGACAGTCGCAGTAACCATAGCAACAGCGGTTTTTAGGAAAATCGACATTCAAAACACATTCATCACTTTATGAATTTATATTTCACAACTACATGAAATAAACTAACTTAAGTGTTATGTCTACAAGCTACTCGTCGAAGAGAGTGTGTGAGGAACGCAGAATTATCCTACTGTTGTTAAAATACGTGCTCGATTTAACCGAATATCTCGAGTAACCATGCTAAAGGGGTTTAATTCAACACATACATTATCTTTTCTATGTTTTAGAAGTGCGTCAGCAATATTTTTATATGGGCTGAAAGTCACGTAACCATAGCAACAGCGACATTGACGAAACTCCGTATTTCTTTTCTAAAGCATGTTTGTGAAACACAAACGCTGTGTCCAGATGTCTGAGGCTTCATGAGGGCACTTATTAAGTGACTCTTGTCAGTTACAGCAGAGGTTATCTGTTTACTATGTGATTATTGGCGGACTATTTGATATAGAGTTCTGCAGATCTGTCACGGGTTTACACACCAACAGGGAACGTTGTATCAAGGTTCTCTCAATGTTATGAACAAACGTTCTTCCAGTAACGTTAATATAACGTTCATTCAACATTATCTGGTCTTTAATAATGTTCTCAAAACGTTAGCACAAAAACATTATTTATACATCGTTCATGGAACGTTTTTGGATGTTCGTTAATTGTTTCAGAACATTCAAAAGTAACGTTCCCATAATGTTTGAAGAGTTCCCTTTAACGTTTAAAAAAATTCCCAAAATAATGTTTTTATAACGTAATGGGAACGTTAGCCAAACATTCTTAGCACATGTTTTTGTCAGCTGTGTCTCAGCAGAGGCATTATTATGTTTCACAGCTACACATCTGCAGAAAACTAGAGGAATGTGTGTGTGTGTGCTCGACAGATTCCACACGCGTCCAGAACGGCTGGATCACCTCACGCACACCAAACATCACAACTCTTGCAGTTATCAGCTTTCGTGAAGGTTTAAAGTTGCAGAATTATTTCACATATTCTTCTTGGTGTTGTGTTATCGCCCTCTGCTGGTGACGTGTGACATCTCAACCAATCACATTAGCACACGAGCACAGCTGACGAGAAAGAAAATAACAGGCAATGTTTCTCCACACAACAAATACATAAATATTAAATTATGTTTGGTTTTGATTTTAGGACGATTAATATTTATCTATTTTTTTCTTAAGAATTAAATGGAAAGGTTTGGTTAATTGTCATGCAAATGTTACAATGTTACTGTTTTTTATTTAAATATATATATATATAAAGTGAGATGGGCGTGAAAATAAATGAACAAAAATAGTTTTATTATTAAAAAGTTTCATTTAGATTCTGTTCCTAAAGAGAGAAAAACATGAAGAATAAAAGCAGAATTTGCTTAAATGTGACACACTAAAGTACAGACTCATAACTCCAAAACTATAGCAAGGAGGTCATCAAATTACATTACATCTGGACATTCACATGCTGAGAAACTGCTGAGAAAATATATAATTTTTATTATAATTGTACATATCTTTCTTATTTCACACGCAATAACTAAGGTTTGAGGAAAATTCTTTTTTGGAGCTGTGAGCTGCATCTGAATCAAATTTAAGTCGCGGTAACCATAGCAACAGCGTTTTTTACAAAATCAACATTGACAACACAACTACTGTCGTCGTTTATCACTTTATATGTATTAATATTTCACAACTACATAAAAAATAAAGGTACGTGTCATGTCTACAGGTCTTGAACAGCGCAGGGAAGAGTGTGTGAGGAACACATTATCCTACTGTTGTTAAACATGTGCTCGAGTTAATCTAACATCTCCAGTAGCCGTGCTAAAGTGGTTTAATTACACATGTAAATGGCATTTTCTCTGTTTTTAAAAGTTTCAGAAGTGCGTCAGCAATATTTTCATCTGCCGCGAAAGTCGCGGTAACCATAGCAACAGCGTTTTTTTACGGAAATTGACTGACGAAACACAACTAACGTCATTTATCACTTTATGAATTTATATTTCACAACTACATAAAAAATAAACGTACATCTTCATGCTGAGAAACTGCTGATAAAAGACAATTTTTTTTTATTATAATTTTACATATCTTTCTTATTTGACACGCAATAACTTAGGAAGGAAATAAGGTATTTTTTGGTGAAACTTTTTTTTTTATCAGCAAATAACTCAGCACTACTTAGGAGTTCATCAAATTGGCTACATTTATTGTATAGTTCAGATTCTAAGAAAATTACATCTATTTTGTGTTGATCAATGCAGTAGTTATGATTATGATTATTAATTTTTTGTCAGCAGGTGGCGCCGGCGGGTTTCAGCTCCCGTCAGGACTGATCGAAAAGCTCAGATGCGTCAATCAAGCAAGTGCTTATGAACTTACAGGACGACAACTTTCTGTTTGGCTCAGTTTTTACAATAGTACAATAAAAGAAGTTCTAGATCTAATTATAGCCTATATAGTTGTGGAGAAATCCATTTAATAATATTTTATTTAAAAATATACACACATTCACTTGTTTGTATGTCTAATAGGTCAAAAATGTGTAAAACACATTCAACTGTAAAAACTAAAATTGTTTCACACTCGTCTTCAGTGAACATTAAGCCCCGCCTACTTTGATCTGATTGGCCATCATTCTGACATTGACGAGCGCTGTTTGACCTCTGAGGCAGACCAGACTAAAAATGGAACTTTTTAAACGTTCTGCCAACAAACGGAGCGGAGCGGAGAACAGCATTAAGAAATATCACATATTGGGGGGACAATTTCCAATTATTGAGGGACTTGTCAGGGTCTATGGTGGTTACGGCCCTGCAACGCAAAACACCCTCAGTGTTTACTGATATTCTGTTCCTGAAGGGAGATCAGGGTTCCCACTCTTTTACAGGATCATTTTCAATTTTACTCAAAGACAGGATCACGCCCTACAGTAATACATCACTCTCTGAGTCTTTAAAGGCGGACAGTCTTTTTGTCTTTTTTCCCCTCAGAATTGGACTTCATAACACGCAAGAATTGCAAGATGTAAACTCTTATTGCGAGAATTTTTGTTTTGAATTGTGAGATAATTGTTCATTGTTTTGGGCCAGTGATAAACTCTTTTAAAAATGATTTTCCAGAACATTTGACATTTTCTCTCATTTTCATGTGTTTTCCAGGACGAGTGGGAAGGAAATTAATTCCACCCCTCCCTCTCCCTCTCTCCCTCTCTCCCTCGCTCTCCTCACACCACAGAGCCAATCAGATTCTCCCCCTGCTGGTCACATGCTCCTCTCCTCTCCTGGTCCTCTCCTCACGACCGCAGAGGCTGATGGAGACGGAGGACGGAGCCGCTGACAGCAGGATGGAGCCTCGGCAGGGAGCATCCGGGGCCAACGCCTCTCTGTCTCCTCCGACTCTCAGCCCCGCCATCCCTCCCTACGTCAAGCTGGGCCTGACCGTGGCCTACACCGTCTTCTACTCCGTGCTCTTCGCCTTCATCTACGCACAGCTGTGGCTGGTGCTGCGCTACCGGCACAAGCGCTTCAGCTACCAGACGGCGTTCCTGTTCCTGTGTCTGCTGTGGGCGGCTCTGCGCGCGCTGCTCTTCTCCTTCTACTTCAGGGACTGCGTGACGGCCAACGCGCTCGGACCCTTCAGCTTCTGGCTGCTCTACTGCTTCCCCGTCTGCCTGCAGTTCTTCACGCTCAGCCTCATGAACCTGTACTGCGCTCAGGTCAGACACACACACACATTCACACACACACACTGGACAAACGCCAGAGCTTGAAAGGAAATCTTCTGAAACCTTAAACACCTAGAGCTACTGATGTGATTCGCTACTAAGACATTATTTCTATGTAATACGAGTAGCGTTATAATATACATTATGGAAGATGAAAAATTCTGAATTAAATATGCTTTAATATATATTAATATATACTATATATATTTTGAAGTATATAACAATATACTTTATTGCAGCCAAAGGGTTGATGAAAAACTAATAATGAATAAAATCATAATTTTAAATTATATGTAAAATTATTTAATCAATGTAAATAATATCCAAATAAAAACAAAAATTAAATCATAATTTTTTTTAATTAAGCTATATAGAATTTTTTAATAAAAACAAACATTATAAAACAAAAAAAATGTAATCACAAAAATGTAAAATAAAACAACATAAATATATTTTAAATAAAAAACTATCAAAACAAAAAAATCATTGAAACTAATGTAAAATGTAAATAATTTTTAAATAAAAACAAACAATCAAAATTAAGCAAAACAATTAAGTCATAAAAAGGTAAAATGGGAATACTATTATTCCTGATAGGATACAATCTGAAATAATCTGCAGTCTTAATGTGATTGTGTTCACTCGTGAGACATTATTTCTATATAATACGAGTATAATTCTGATGAACTGCATGATATCCAGCAGGAAATACACTGCCCAGAGCAGACATGAGCGCCGCTGCACGTGTTCCTGCATGCGTGACCTACATCTGCGTCATGTAGTGATGACGAAGATAACGCACACGCCTGTGATCAGATTCATGATGATTCACAACATGCTTAAATATGAGTTATTCAACTATTGCAAACAAATCTTTTTTATTTAAAACAAACCAAAAAATTAATAATACAAATTTATTAAACCTACATAGCAATATAAAAAAAATTAAAAAAAGCTAATAAAATGACAAAAGCACAAAATGAAATGACTAAAAATGTAACAAAAATTAAGATGAAAACTGAAAATACTAAAATAAAAGCTCATTAAAAATATGAATAAAACTTTTTTGGTAAGTCAGTCTGATAATCATGCTTGTTTTGGCAGGTTTTCTTCAAGGCCAAGTCGAAGTTCTCTCCTCACCTCCTGAAATACAAGTGAGTTCTCACACTGATATTATCATCTGTCCTGTCATCATCATCATCATCATCACTGTCTTCTGGTCTGCAGGTTTCCTCTGTACCTGCTGTTTGTCGGGGTGAGTCTGCTGTTCCTGCTGGTCAATCTGACGTGTGCGCTGCTGGTGAAGACGACGGATGCGCCGGTCAAGACCATCGTCCTGGTGCGCGTCACCATCAACGACTCGCTCTTCGTCCTCTGCGCTGTCTCGCTGTCTGTCTGCCTCTACAAGGTGGCCAAGATGTCCCTCGCCAGCATCTACCTGGAGTCCAAGGCAAGAGACACTGCAGATCTTAAACCGTGGCTGATTACAGTCTCTGATCACAGTCTGACTACAGTCTGATTACAGTCTGATTACAGTCTCCAATCACAGTCTTTGATCACAGTCTCTGATCACAGTCTGACTACAGTCTGATTACAGTCTCTGATTACAGTCTCCAATCACAGTCTTTGATCACAGTCTCTGATCACAGTCTGACTACAGTCTGATTACAGTCTCTGATTACAGTCTCTGATTACAGTCTCCAATCACAGTCTTTGATCACAGTCTCTGATCACAGTCTCTGATCACAGTCTGACTACAGTCTGATTACAGTCTCTGATTACAGTCTCTGATTACAGTCTCTGATTACAGTCTCTGATTACAGTCTCTGATTACAGTCTCTGATCAGTCTGATTACAGTCTCTGATTACAGTCTCTGATTACAGTCTCTGATTACAGTCTGATTAGTCTCTGATCACAGTCTGATTACAGTCTCTGATCACAGTCTGATTACAGTCTCTGATTACAGTCTCTGATTACAGTCTCTGATCAGTCTGATTACAGTCTCTGATTACAGTCTCTGATTACAGTCTCTGATTACAGTCTCTGATTACAGTCTCTGATCAGTCTGATTAGTCTCTGATCACAGTCTGATTACAGTCTCTGATTACAGTCTCTGATTACAGTCTCTGATTACAGTCTCTGATCAGTCTGATTAGTCTCTGATCACAGTCTGATTACAGTCTCTGATTACAGTCTCTGATTACAGTCTCTGATCAGTCTGATTACAGTCTCTGATTACAGTCTCTGATCAGTCTGATTACAGTCTCTGATTACAGTCTCTGATTACAGTCTCTGATTACAGTCTCTGATTACAGTCTCTGATCAGTCTGATTAGTCTCTGATCACAGTCTGATTACAGTCTCTGATCACAGTCTGATTACAGTCTCTGATTACAGTCTCTGATTACAGTCTCTGATCAGTCTGATTACAGTCTCTGATTACAGTCTCTGATTACAGTCTCTGATTACAGTCTCTGATCACAGTATGATTACAGTCTCTGATTACAGTCTCTGATTACAGTCTCTGATTACAGTCTCTGATTACAGTCTCTGATTACAGTCTCTGATCACAGTATGATTACAGTCTCTGATTACAGTCTCTGATTACAGTCTCTGATTACAGTCTCTGATTACAGTCTCTGATTACAGTCTCTGATCAGTCTGATTAGTCTCTGATCACAGTCTGATTACAGTCTCTGATCACAGTCTGATTACAGTCTCTGATTACAGTCTCTGATCAGTCTGATTACAGTCTCTGATTACAGTCTCTGATCAGTCTGATTACAGTCTCTGATTACAGTCTCTGATCACAGTCTCTGATTACAGTCTCTGATTACAGTCTCTGATTACAGTCTCTGATTACAGTCTCTGATCAGTCTGATTAGTCTCTGATCACAGTCTGATTACAGTCTCTGATCACAGTCTGATTACAGTCTCTGATTACAGTCTCTGATCAGTCTGATTACAGTCTCTGATTACAGTCTCTGATCAGTCTGATTACAGTCTCTGATTACAGTCTCTGATCACAGTCTCTGATCACAGTCTGACTACAGTCTGATTACAGTCTCTGATTACAGTCTCTGATCAGTCTGATTACAGTCTCTGATTACAGTCTCTGATTACAGTCTCTGATTACAGTCTCTGATTACAGTCTCTGATCAGTCTGATTAGTCTCTGATCACAGTCTGATTACAGTCTCTGATCACAGTCTGATTACAGTCTCTGATTACAGTCTCTGATCAGTCTGATTACAGTCTCTGATTACAGTCTCTGATCAGTCTGATTACAGTCTCTGATTACAGTCTCTGATCACAGTCTCTGATTACAGTCTCTGATTACAGTCTCTGATTACAGTCTCTGATTACAGTCTCTGATCAGTCTGATTAGTCTCTGATCACAGTCTGATTACAGTCTCTGATCACAGTCTGATTACAGTCTCTGATTACAGTCTCTGATCAGTCTGATTACAGTCTCTGATTACAGTCTCTGATCAGTCTGATTACAGTCTCTGATTACAGTCTCTGATTACAGTCTCTGATCAGTCTGATTACAGTCTCTGATTACAGTCTCTGATTACAGTCTCTGATTACAGTCTCTGATTACAGTCTCTGATCAGTCTGATTACAGTCTCTGATTACAGTCTCTGATCAGTCTGATTACAGTCTCTGATTACAGTCTCTGATTACAGTCTCTGATTACAGTCTCTGATCACAGTATGATTACAGTTTCTGATCACAGTCTAATTACAGTCTCTGATCACAGTCTGATTACAGTTTCTGATCACAGTCTGATTACAGTCTCTGATCAGTCTGATTACAGTCTCTGATCACAGTCTGATTACAGTCTCTGATCACAGTCTGATTACAGTCTCTGATCACAGTCTGATTACAGTCTCTGATCACAGTCTGATTACAGTCTCTGATCACAGTCTGATTACAGTCTCTGATCACAGTCTGATTACAGTCTCTGATTACAGTCTCTGATTACAGTCTCTGATTACAGTCTCTGATCAGTCTGATTACAGTCTCTGATTACAGTCTCTGATTACAGTCTCTGATTACAGTCTGATTAGTCTCTGATCAGTCTGATTACAGTCTCTGATTACAGTCTCTGATTACAGTCTCTGATCAGTCTGATTAGTCTCTGATCACAGTCTGATTACAGTCTCTGATCACAGTCTGATTACAGTCTCTGATTACAGTCTCTGATTACAGTCTCTGATCAGTCTGATTACAGTCTCTGATTACAGTCTCTGATTACAGTCTCTGATTACAGTCTCTGATCACAGTATGATTACAGTCTCTGATTACAGTCTCTGATTACAGTCTCTGATCAGTCTGATTACAGTCTCTGATTACAGTCTCTGATTACAGTCTCTGATCAGTCTGATTACAGTCTCTGATTACAGTCTCTGATCAGTCTGATTACAGTCTCTGATTACAGTCTCTGATTACAGTCTCTGATCACAGTATGATTACAGTTTCTGATCACAGTCTAATTACAGTCTCTGATCACAGTCTGATTACAGTCTCTGATCACAGTCTGATTACAGTCTCTGATCAGTCTGATTACAGTCTCTGATCACAGTCTGATTACAGTCTCTGATCACAGTCTGATTACAGTCTCTGATCACAGTCTGATTACAGTCTCTGATCACAGTCTGATTACAGTCTCTGATCACAGTCTGATTACAGTCTCTGATTACAGTCTCTGATCACAGTCTGATTACAGTCTCTGATCAGTCTGATTACAGTCTCTGATCACAGTCTGATTACAGTCTCTGATCACAGTATGATTACAGTTTCTGATCACAGTCTAATTACAGTCTCTGATCACAGTCTGATTACAGTCTCTGATCACAGTCTGATTACAGTCTCTGATTACAGTCTCTGATCACAGTCTGATTACAGTCTCTGATTACGGTCTCTGATCAGTCTGATTACAGTCTCTGATTACAGTCTCTGATTACAGTCTCTGATCAGTCTGATTACAGTCTCTGATTACAGTCTCTGATTACAGTCTCTGATTACAGTCTCTGATCACAGTCTGATTACAGTCTCTGATTACAGTCTCTGATCACAGTCTGATTACAGTCTCTGATTACGGTCTCTGATCAGTCTGATTACAGTCTCTGATTACAGTCTCTGATTACAGTCTCTGATCAGTCTGATTACAGTCTCTGATTACAGTCTCTGATTACAGTCTGATCACAGTCTGATTACAGTCTCTGATCACAGTCTGATTACAGTCTCTGATCACAGTCTGATTACAGTCTCTGATTACAGTCTCTGATCAGTCTGATTACAGTCTCTGATCACAGTCTGATTACAGTCTCTGATCACAGTCTGATTACAGTCTCTGATTACAGTCTCTGATCACAGTATGATTACAGTTTCTGATCACAGTCTGATTACAGTCTCTGATCACAGTCTGATTACAGTCTCTGATCACAGTCTCTGATCACAGTCTGATTACAGTCTCTGATTACGGTCTCTGATCAGTCTGATTACAGTCTCTGATTACAGTCTCTGATTACAGTCTCTGATCAGTCTGATTACAGTCTCTGATTACAGTCTCTGATTACAGTCTCTGATTACAGTCTCTGATTACAGTCTCTGATTACAGTCTGATTACAGTCTCTGATTACAGTCTCTGATCACAGTCTGATTACAGTCTCTGATTACAGTCTGATTACAGTCTCTGATCACAGTCTGATTACAGTCTCTGATTACAGTCTCTGATTACAGTCTCTGATCAGTCTGATTACAGTCTCTGATTACAGTCTCTGATCAGTCTGATTACAGTCTCTGATCACAGTCTGATTACAGTCTCTGATTACAGTCTCTGATTACAGTCTCTGATCAGTCTGATTACAGTCTCTGATTACAGTCTCTGATCAGTCTGATTACAGTCTCTGATTACAGTCTCTGATCAGTCTGATTACAGTCTCTGATTACAGTCTCTGATTACGGTCTCTGATCACAGTCTGATTACAGTCTCTGATTACAGTCTCTGATTACGGTCTCTGATCACAGTCTGATTACAGTCTCTGATTACAGTCTCTGATTACAGTCTCTGATCAGTCTGATTACAGTCTCTGATTACAGTCTCTGATCAGTCTGATTACAGTCTCTGATCACAGTCTGATTACAGTCTCTGATTACAGTCTCTGATTACAGTCTCTGATCAGTCTGATTACAGTCTCTGATCAGTCTGATTACAGTCTCTGATTACAGTCTCTGATCAGTCTGATTACAGTCTGATTACAGTCTCTGATTACAGTCTGATTACAGTCTCTGATCAGTCTGATTACAGTCTCTGATTACAGTCTCTGATCAGTCTGATTACAGTCTGATTACAGTCTCTGATTACAGTCTCTGATTACAGTCTCTGATTGCGGTCTCTGATCACAGTCTGATTACAGTCTCTGATCACAGTCTGATTACAGTCTCTGATTACAGTCTCTGATTACAGTCTGATTACAGTCTCTGATTACAGTCTCTGATTACAGTCTCTGATCAGTCTGATTACAGTCTCTGATTACAGTCTCTGATTACAGTCTCTGATCAGTCTGATTACAGTCTCTGATTACAGTCTCTGATCAGTCTGATTACAGTCTCTGATTACAGTCTCTGATCAGTCTGATTACAGTCTCTGATTACAGTCTCTGATCAGTCTGATTACAGTCTCTGATTACAGTCTCTGATTACAGTCTCTGATTACAGTCTCTGATCAGTCTGATTACAGTCTCTGATTACAGTCTCTGATCAGTCTGATTACAGTCTCTGATTACAGTCTCTGATCAGTCTGATTACAGTCTCTGATTACAGTCTCTGATCAGTCTGATTACAGTCTCTGATTACAGTCTCTGATTACAGTCTCTGATTACAGTCTCTGATCAGTCTGATTACAGTCTCTGATTACAGTCTCTGATCAGTCTGATTACAGTCTCTGATTACAGTCTCTGATTACAGTCTCTGATCAGTCTGATTACAGTCTCTGATTACAGTCTCTGATTACAGTCTCTGATTACAGTCTCTGATCAGTCTGATTACAGTCTCTGATCAGTCTGATTACAGTCTCTGATTACAGTCTCTGATCAGTCTGATTACAGTCTCTGATTACAGTCTCTGATTACAGTCTCTGATCAGTCTGATTACAGTCTCTGATTACAGTCTCTGATCAGTCTGATTACAGTCTCTGATTACAGTCTCTGATCAGTCTGATTACAGTCTCTGATTACAGTCTCTGATTACAGTCTCTGATTACAGTCTCTGATCAGTCTGATTACAGTCTCTGATCAGTCTGATTACAGTCTCTGATTACAGTCTCTGATCAGTCTGATTACAGTCTCTGATTACAGTCTCTGATCAGTCTGATTACAGTCTCTGATCAGTCTGATTAGTCTCTGATTACAGTCTCTGATCAGTCTGATTACAGTCTCTGATTACAGTCTCTGATCAGTCTGATTACAGTCTCTGATTACAGTCTCTGATCAGTCTGATTACAGTCTCTGATTACAGTCTCTGATCAGTCTGATTACAGTCTCTGATTACAGTCTCTGATTACAGTCTCTGATTACAGTCTCTGATCACAGTCTGATTACAGTCTCTGATCAGTCTGATTACAGTCTCTGATTACAGTCTCTGATTACAGTCTGATTACGGTCTCTGATCAGTCTGATTACAGTCTCTGATTACAGTCTCTGATTACAGTCTGATTACAGTCTGATTACAGTCTCTGATCAGTCTGATTACAGTCTCTGATTACAGTCTCTGATTACAGTCTTTGATCAGTCTGATTACAGTCTCTGATTACAGTCTCTGATCAGTCTGATTACAGTCTCTGATTACAGTCTCTGATCAGTCTGATTAGTCTCTGATTACAGTCTCTGATCAGTCTGATTACAGTCTCTGATTACAGTCTCTGATTACAGTCTCTGATTACAGTCTCTGATTACAGTCTCTGATCAGTCTGATTACAGTCTCTGATTACAGTCTCTGATCAGTCTGATTACAGTCTCTGATTACAGTCTCTGATCAGTCTGATTACAGTCTCTGATTACAGTCTCTGATTACAGTCTCTGATTACAGTCTCTGATCACAGTCTGATTACAGTCTCTGATCAGTCTGATTACAGTCTCTGATTACAGTCTCTGATTACAGTCTGATTACGGTCTCTGATCAGTCTGATTACAGTCTCTGATTACAGTCTCTGATTACAGTCTCTGATCAGTCTGATTACAGTCTCTGATCAGTCTGATTACAGTCTCTGATCAGTCTGATTACAGTCTCTGATTACAGTCTGAAACTTTAAAATATTAATTAAATCATAAAATTATTTAAAATTATTAAAATATTAAAAATTATTTTAAATAATTTAAAAACTAAACACGTATTAAAATGTTAATTAAATTATTCAAATGTAAAATGAAAAAATATTTTGAAAATAAAATAATTTAAATAAAACACAAATTAATTAAATCACTAAAATGTAAAATTAAACAAATTCTTCGTAAATCACAAATGATAAAAATGTAAAATTAAAAAATAATTTTAACATTGAATAAAAAAAAAAACACTTCCTAAAAATTAATTACATTTTAAAAATGTAAAATAAATAAATAAAACTCATACTAAAAATTTATTAAATACTGTATCATAATTTATTAAATCATGAGAAAAATAAAAGTGAATAAAGTCATTTCAAAATAAAAAACCTTAATTAAAATAGTAAAAAAAAAATTTTTTTTTAAATAAATAATGTTAAAATTAAAATAAAACACTTAGTAAAAATTGAATCAATCATAATGTCAAATTAAAATAAAACGGGCACTAAACCAATATGTCGCATTAACCGACTGATATATCAGTAAAGTATTGGGTGAAGACATAAATAAATGAAAGGATTGGTGTTTGTGTTTCAGGGCACGTCAGTGTGTCAGGTGACCCTGATCGGCCTGACGGTGATCCTCCTGTACGCGTCACGGGCCTGTTATAATCTGCTGGTTCTGGCTCTCACTGACATCCAGACCATAAACTCGTTCGACTACGACTGGTACAACGTGTCGGATCAGGTGGGTGCCGGTCACGCGTGTTCAGACAGAGTCAGGCGTGTTCAGACTGGCGTCGAGCAGCTCTTGTCTGTGCTTCCGCAGGCCGATCTGCGCTCCAGTCTGGGCGATGCCGGGTACGTGGTGTTCGGGGTCATTCTGTTCGTCTGGGAGCTGCTGCCCACGTCCCTGGTGGTCTTCTTCTTCCGGGTCCGCAGACCGGCGCAGGAGCGGGTGAGCTTCCGACACGACACGAGGAACTCTTCCTGTCCGGATCTGATTCTGATTCTAGTGTGTTCTGTTGCTTTCAGAGCGGCTCTGCCATTCCCAGCCACGTCTTCTCAAACAGGCCGTACTTCTTCGACAATCCCAGACGCTACGACAGCGACGACGATCTGGCCTGGCCGTCCCACCCGGTGACCAGCTCGACCAGGTCAAGCACCGACACTGCTCACATGACAACATCACCTCAACAAACGTACAAATGTTGCCTCGAAATGAACAACTACTACTAAAATGACAAAACAGCAATTATTGAGAATTTCAAAATTGAAATAAAAGTTACTAAAAGTTAATTTAATAATAAAAATGTCAATTCAAATAATTACAAAATCACAATAAAAAACTCACTAAAACAGATTAAATATTTTATTTGATAACCTGCTTGTCATTAAAACAACATTAGATAAGCATATTTTTCATGGATACTATTTTGTTACAAGAAAATCATAAAAAAAAATCTCTTCATAATCTTTTGACATTTTCTTTAATTTGATTTCTGATGACACTGGTTTCATATTACAAATAAAAAATGATTCTTTAAGACAAACTTTGATGCCGACTGTCTTGAGTAGTTGCTAAAATAAATAAATAAAAAACCTACTAAAAATTAAATCATAGAACTGATGCACGTGGGCTGTTTTGGCAGCAAAAGTGGGACCAACGCAATATTAGGAAGGTAGTCATAATGTTATGCCTGATGGGTGTATATACTGTATATAAGCCTTTCAGAGGCATGATTGAGGATCACTGCAGTGAGAGGGTGATTCACACGGTTTCTCTCTGTCCAGTTTATCGACGGACTGGAGCAGCAGCAGCTTCCTGGTCCACCTGGGAGGAGACGATCAGCGGTCGCCCTTGGCAACAGCAGCGCTAAACCGCTAACGTTTCTGCTGATGCTACAGTTGTACAGCTCAGTAAATCTGAGACGCACCGCACTTTAAACCACCGACGCCATCCACACACACACACACACACACACACACACACACACATGCACGAGCCGCTGGAATATCAATACGTCACAGAGACGATGCACTGTTAAGGCTGAGTCACCATGGCAACTGATTCCAGAGTAATGCACGTTGCCATGGCGACCACAGTCAGAGTAGGGTTCTAAACGAGGCTGTGTTCAGAATGCAGTACCAGCACACTGTGCACTAGTCCTCAGTGAGTGGACAGACGGTCCGAGCGGGTCAGAGACAACAGAACTCGTTCAGCTCATCGGCCAGATGTGGATTCAGATGTGGTCAGAAGTCATCCAGTTATCAGCTCAGATAGTTTAGCATCTTTCGGCCTCATTTTCTGATCAAATAAGGGGATTACATCACTAGTTCTTTGGTCACTGAAAATGGAAGGGCAAGTTGAGCGCATTGCATTGTGGGATACTGTATTCCAATGCATACAGCAGAATGGAACAAATGCATTGGTGCAAATCCTGGCGTTCCATGCACACTGAAAACACACCGCAGAAACAGTGAGAGTGTGTTCATACACACATTCTGAGCACGGCCAGCGCTGTCTGACAGTGTATAATCACATCCCATCATCACTTTACTTTGTGATGCTAATAGATTAATTATGATTACTATAGATTAGGCTGATGAAATAATGTGCATAAGGCATGCATTTGTTACTTTAAGCATTTATCTGTTGAAAACAGTGAGATTGAAGCACACTGAAACAACAGCCGTATCTTATGATAAACGCACTATACTGTGGAAAGCGTGATTCCCATTTGTTGATTTGTAATAAGGATGTTTTGTCACATGCACAAAGAATAAATTTGCTGTTGAAATAAGACTGTGCTTCTGACTAATGAGAGTACAAACACAGGACGACACAATCTGAGAGGCAACCAGATCAATTTATTCCCGTTTAAATAAATATTCCTGAAATAAACACACAATACAGAAGCATCTTATCTTGGTTTCATCACAGCGTGAACATGTTCCAAATCAGGTCAGAAAGGCAGAGGAGCTTCAGATGAGCGACATTTACAGACTTACTGTCATTTACAAATATTAAGGCAGACGAGTGGAACACACTGAATGTTCTGGAGCTGCTGAAAGCACACACACACACACACACACACAAGCACACACATACTCATACACACGCACACATACGCATGCACACACTCGCGCACACACACACACACGCACTCTCTTGCACACATATACACTCTTTCAGACACACACTCTCGCACACATACACTCTCTCAGACACACACAAACACACACTCTCAGACACTAACACACACACACTCACACTCTTTCAGACACACACACACACACACACTCTCTATCAGACACTAACACACACACTCGCACTCTTTCAGACACACACACACTGACTCACACACACAAATAGCTGCTCTTCATCTAAACCTCCATCTGTACTAAATTATTCCTCCAGAATTAATAGACCATGAAAGAAACATTAGAATAAATCCAGTCAGTCCCGGCGGAGCAGGAGCTTCAGATGAAGCGTTCACTGATCTCAGAACAGACGTGGCTGTATTTAACACAGACGTCTGCAGCTCAGAGACGCTTCAGCAGAACCTCAGAGCTCAGGAGACTTTCATAGAGACTGTTAATATAATCTTCACACTGAAACAGCTCATATTGCACTGCAAAATCTATATATTTTTATAATTAGTGATCATTACAACAATATAATTTGCTTTTTAATTTTGGGCTGGAACCGTTTTCACCCATCTAAGGAAATAACTGTTTTAGTTTTCTTCTGTGGAGGATGAACTCGATGGAGGATTATTGCTTGTTATCCGTTGCTTAAATGTGTAACAATGAGCTACATTTCCTTCTTCAAGCTTATCAAAGTCATTTATATGGTCCTATAAACACAAAGTCTTCATCTCAGACGGGGAATGTCTTGACAAGACGCACACGGAAATCCAGAATTTATCCAGGCCGTATTTCACCTCAAACAGGACATAAACAGGCTTCATTTCCTTATTTATACATTTATAATATTGTATATGATTGAGGTCAAATGTGACCTGGATGAGTTCTGGATTCACAACAGATTGAAAAGTAAAGACATTACAGTAATCAGCAGGAACAGACACAAACCGGAGAGAACGACGGGAAAAACGCAGCACTACGCAATGAACCGCAGTCGACAGAGGAAGAGCAGGAAGTAGAAACCCACAGTCTGCTCGAACATGCAGAGATGAATGAAGAGCTTCCTCTGGAAGCTGAAGCAGAGCCGAAGGGTTTGATCCGATCTTCAGGAAGGTTCTGCCGTCCCTGAGACAGGCCTTATTCTGGGCTGGATAAGACTATTGCAGAGTCCACTGGGCTGGTGCCACCTGGTGGCCTGGAGGTGTGTTACCTGTGATCCTTCAGGAGAGTCCGGAAGTTGTGCAACTCTTTTATACTCGTGGAGAGTCTGGAGAGAAAGAGAGAGAGACGTCACTTTCCTGCTTCATTCAGGACGTTTTTGGGTACCGTGTTTCCCACACATACGCTCGCTCAGGTGAATTGCGACCCGCCCAGGAAGATCTCGGTATTCTGACCCGTGTAAGTTGCATGTTTAATGCAGTAACACCCCATGGGATTGTGGGAGAAATAGTTCATATTCATCTCAGGGTTCGTACTTCCTTTTGAGAGTGAAACTCAAGCACAGCTCAGGAGCTTCACACTTTCTCCAGCACTTCAAAACTCTAAATATTATACAATTTTTTAATGTGATGATTTGTAAAACTAAAAGTTTAAAGGTGTAGGCACTCACTTTGTGTCACACTTTTATTGTAAAAACACATGAAATGCCCACTATAACCAGTAGATGGCGGCAGAGGAGCACTTAAAGGGGTCATTTATTTTTTTATACTGATGTCTGAGGTCAACTTATGACGCTTGCGTGGTTTCTACATTCATAAACATCATAATGAATCAGTAATGGTATCTTCTGCCCTGGTTTTGAGCCTCTCTCCTCTCTGCCGCACTGAAGACTTGGAAGTAAACGCCCACTGCTATGATTGGATAACAGCTTTGCATATTATAATGAGCTTCAGCTCCTCCGCCAGTACACGTGGGGAATTGTGTTGAAAGCGTGTGGAGAAACGGCAGCCGGAATGATTCGCTCACAGGGCTCGCGTCAAGCAAACACAGTGATTTATCTCATCCACCCGCGATTGATTGGAATGTTATTTTTTTATTACTTGGCCCGCCCGATCGGCGGATATAAGCGCAAACCGTACATCACTAACACACACACGCCAAATACATTGCATACAGCATGATCAAAACTTCTGCAATTGTATTTTCCCTTCAAATATCAAGTCAAGAGAGTGAACAACGCACATTAAGAAAGCAATGTTATTTCACTCTTTAAGAGAGCCCGTCGGCAGGCCGGCGATACGTTTTGGTGGCCCATCCCGAACACACAGCCCCGGGACGTTGGACTTCGCGAGCGTGTGTCAGAGTGTGCGTGTGTGTGTGTGTGAGTAAGTGTGTGTGTGTGAGTGTGTGTGTGTGTGTGAGTGTGTGCGAGTGTGTGAGTGAGAGAGTGTGTGTGAGAGTGAGTGTGTGTGAGAGTGAGTGTGTGTGTGAATGTGTGAGTGTGTGTGTGTGTGTGTGTGTGAGTCTGCAGAAAATTCCTCTAATCTGCTAACACTGAGTTTGTGTTTTTCTTTAATATCATTTTAATAAGTTACTTTGCACATAATGTATAGCACAAACATACACTTATGAAAATGCCCATGTCAGATAGTAAAAGCATGTTTTTTTGGTGTATTGATTACCACACAAACTGGAAGTGGATTGAAGCAAAACTCTGGTTAATTTGTGTTTACCACAGAATAACTACAATAACCCTGTTTTATTTATTTATTTTGTGTGTGTGTGTTTTGTCAGTAAAAAAGGGTCTCTTTTATCTGATTAATTGAAAAAAAAAAAAATCGGCCAACGAATCAGTTATCAAAATAAAAGTTAATTGTATCTGCGTGTCAATTCATAAACCTTTGTTTGACTGGTTTATTCTGAACCCAGTTCTCAGCCTGTGGGAACTCTGGGTAGTTTCCGGTTCCGCGTCACCAAACCCTTACCTGGAGAATCCGATGAGCAGAGCCACGATCTCCTGCCGCGTGAGCTGGAAGCCTATGGACGGACTGTTCTCAGGAAGATTCTTGATTTCCTTCTCAGAGAACAGGATCCTGAGGGCCGTTCCCAGACCCTGAGTCTGATGGGAAAACAGTGTTCAGTTTCCTCCCGCATCACAGCTCTTCAATATCAGGCAAAGGCTTTACACGTTACCTGTAACTTCCCCCAGAGCCGGCATTTACTGCAGCCCACGCAGTCCATGATACGAGAGATGTTCTTGAAATGAAGCCTGAACTCCTCCTGAACGACAGAGGTCAGAGGTCAGAGGTCAGAGCTGTACAGGGGTCATTTACTGAACGGGACAGGTCAAATCACGTGCTGTGGTACAAGCCATGACCAAAAAAACTGAAATTGCTTAATGTGTGAACATTTCGAGATGCCGTTTCGAAGGCTTCCTCCACAGGTGATCTAGGCAAACGAGCGCACATGCAAAGCTGATCTCAGAACAACTGAAAGAATATAATCATATGCCATACAGCTCAAACGAGAGCGGTTTAATCACACGGCTCGGTTCACCGTCACTCAACGCACCTTTAATGTTTTCGCCTCCATCTTATGACCAGCAAACATGGAGCTCTCGTCAAAGTGCATGGGAAACGCTCTGCACACACACACACACACACAAATATATACAGGCTGATGACTATTAACACGTCTATGAACCTTGTTTTAATTATATGTTTAAAAGAGACCCTGCATAACTATAATGTTCAGTTAAGATGAGCTCATTCCCCCCAAACTAAAATCATAACCATGTTTCAACATGTGCGTAAAACTGGAATAATACTGAGATATATACATATACAACAGTTCTGGTTCTGGAATCTGATTGGCTCCAGCTGCGTGATATTCTAGTGATAACAGCACCGGAACCGTTTCACCGTTTGCATCGCTCCGCTGGCGGCGGCGCTCATGGCATGTATTTTATATATTTATTTTGAGCATGTACTATATCTTGAGTGTTTATTCTGGGGGGAAATATGAGCTCATAAAGCTAATGTTTGAGGTTGTGTATGTGATATTGCGGCCTGTCTCTCCTCACTTGGTCTCGTTGAGGATCTGCAGCAGCAGCTCTTTGGTGGCCGAATCCTCCTCACTGTTTCCTGTGTACAGGTTGATGAAGGAGCGCTCGAAGTACGGAGCCACTTTAGACAGCGCGCGCAGCTCGATCAGGTACAGGAAGTACAGGTTCTTCAGCCGGCGCGTGCCCTCGCCCTTGGTCTCGGCCGGGTCGAAGCGCTGCCGGAACTCCTGCACGTTTGGACCCCACACGGGCTTCCCCCAGCCCTCTGACACACACACACGCTACAGCTCAACACACACTGATTTATCAACCGTAGTTACTTTAGTTTAGCAGAATGGATTCGATCAGTTCTGCTCAGTCATGCTGGTGTTTCTGGGATAGGTGTGTGTGTGTGTTTACCGTCCAGCAGGTATTGAGCGCACAGGTGGATGTTGATGCTGCTGTGGAGGCCGGAGATCAGACGGTAGAACACACGCTTCTCCAGACACAAACCTGAACACACACACACACCGGACTGAATCAAAGGGTCATTAAAAAAAAAAAAAAAAAAATTATATAAATAATATATTTATATTTTAAAGTAAATTATATGTATACATTTAAAAATTAATTATACATTTATATATTAATTATAACATGTCCTTATACAAACCAGGTTAAAGGTTTGATTTCCTGTTTCCACAAACACAGTCTAAACATCATGTTATGATCTGTGACTGAAATAATGCTCCGTGTCAGGAGACGTGTGTGTGAAAACACGAGTCAGAGCGCGATTTGCACAACTATCATTATGCAAACTCGTCCCTCAAAAGAGCATTGAATAAAAAAACCACACGGATCAATGTTCCAGTGTTTTCATCATGTTTACAGTGTCAATCCTCACTTACCTTCCAGCCATTTGTAGAATCCTTCACCTGTGAGAGAAACGAGACGTTACACTGATCTGAGAGCAGCAGAAGCGGAGCATCATGGGTCGTGTGCGCACATTAAACCACACTGAGCAAATACTAACTCACCATCATCGTCACCTGAGAGGAGAGACGGAGAGAAAGGCTCAGGTTACACACACACACATCTACAGGTGTTTTCACAGATACAGGTGTAACCGAACAACACGAGAAACGCACCTCGACTGGGAGCCAAAGGGTTGAGAGGACGATACACTGATCTTGGCCTGAGAATCAAACAGACAAAACACAATCATTCAGCTTCTGTTCATCTCTCTCTAGTGTGTGAAGTGGCAGTTCTCCTCTCTATCAGTGTCAGTGTGTCTGAACTCCTGAAACGTCTCCGTCTTCCCGCGAAACAACACGTCACAATATTCCTCATTATAATAATTAATGCGCAGAATAAAGGGGCGGGGCCTGGTTGAGTTAGTTAGTCGTGTGTTGAAACTGCCGGTTATGGTAAGGGGCGGGACATTTCCCAAATACCAATCACAACACACCGCTCCAGCCGACCAATCAGAGCACAGTGTGCTTTTCAGAAGGAGGGGCTTCACAGAGACAGGAACTAAACAGAGTTACTGACAGACTGGGAAGAGAGGAGCCGCAACAATGGAGAATATGAGGAATAATCAACATTCAAGCAGGAAAACCTGCTCTAGTAGAGCCAGAAACACAATCAAGGGCATAATCGGTGCTCGTTCAGACCACAGTAGAGCAGCAGATGTGTGTCAGTGTGTGCTTGTGTCTCACTTGAAGCAGTTTTCCTCATAAATGCTATTCCAGACTCTCCAGGCGGACGGGCCTTTATATCCGGTGTATCGCTCCGGGTTGAGCAGCAGATCCACGTACTCGGCCTCAGGAGACATCTCATCTACACACACACACACACACACACACACAGAATTCAGGCTTCCTGTCGTACAGGTACAGTCCTATAAATAACCATCTCAGATCTACTGATTATTACAGATCAAAACAGCCACTTCCTCTTCTGAGACTGTCAGAAACAGTCTCTGTGAACTCACCGTCTAACCCGCAGAAGTGATCCTGAGCGTCGTCGTGATGAGCCCAGTCAGCGAACGCCTCTTTGCTCTGATTGCTGTGACAGAGAGCAGTGTTTAGTGTCCGTGACGCCGGTGTGTGAGCGGTGACGGTGTGTGTCTGCTTTACCTCAGTGTGCTGTTAATGGCACCCAGTTCATGAGCCTGTTCACAGTCGCTGACGCCACCGCCGCCGCCGCCGCCGGCCTGAGAAAACTACAGGACACACACACACACACACACACGTTACTGGATGAAACTGTTTAAAGTGCTCCTAAAGCACAATATAAAGACAGGTAACACTTCACGATGAGGGCTCATATGTTAACGTTAGTTAACATGAAGAATGAAAAACACTCCTGATATTAATGTTAATATCTAACGCATCATTCAAATCAAAAGTTGTCTCTGTTAATATTTATTTAATGGAGTCGAGCTGACATGAACTAACGATGAACAGCTGTATTTATATTAATATTAATGTTTGTGTATATTAACAGCACATTAATGCTCACAAATGAGACCTTACTGTAAAGTGTTAATGAAAAAGTCTCTATATAAATCAAGATAGATCAGGAGAGAAAACACGACACTATGAGAAATGATTAAATATGTTTATTTCTTTTAAAGGAGGAAATAAATGCTCAAATAATACTAGAATTTAATGTTTCAAAGGAATACATTTATATATATATTACATTAAAAAATCCCGTTTGTAAATATTAGTTAAATTCATTAAATACTTTTATATTTATATATTAGTGCTGTCAATCAATTAAGATGTTTTAATAATGAATTGCACATTTTTCTGTGATTAATCGCACCTAACATTAAAGTTTTTAATATATTTTATATTGTAATATTTCAGTTTCTCTCCAAATTAATGTAGAAACAACATAAAGATGGTATGTTTTAAATATTTGTAATTGTAATGGCATCTTTTTATGAATGAAGGCCAGTATGACTGACGTCTCTAGCCATTAATTATAGACATTCAACATTACAGAATCAAACATCTAATAGGCTTAAAAAATACAACATTTACTTTAAGTGAACTTAAAGCAACCTTCACATCAACCCATTGTAATAAATGTCACTTTGCCTTTAATATTGTGTTTTTTCTACAGATCCAGTCAGACCGGGTCAGGTTGATCTGCGCTGATAACACGCATGTGTTTTTGTCCCATGGTGTCACGTGTAAACAGAGCTTTGATATGTACAGGTAAACATACAGACACGCTTCAGTCTTCACTACATTACAGATGAATCCTTATTAACGCTAGAAAAGTTATTCAGTCGAGAGCAGTGGTTTTCTCTGTCTTTTGTTCTTTATCATTAGCAGGTTTATTAGGCTGCTGTCACTTTAAGAGCTGACGCTCATGACGCGCATCCCAACTCTTTACGTTCATTTGAGACCGCGCTTATGAGGATACTCGACAACCCACGTGCATCAATGAGCCTTGGCCGCCCATGACCCTGTCTCCGGTTCTCCACTGTTCCTTCCTTGGAGCACTTTTGATAGATCCTGACCACTGCAGACCGGGAACACCCCACAAGAGCTGCAGTTTTGGAGATGCTCTGACCCAGTCGTCTAGCCATCACAATTTGGCCCTTGTCAAACTCGCTCAAATCCTTACGCTTGCCCATTTTTCCTGCTTCTAACACATCAACTTTGAGGACAAAATGTTCACTTGCTGCCTAATATATCCCACCCACTAACAGGAGCCGTGATGAAGAGATCATCAGTGTTATTCACATCACCTGTCAGTGGTCATAATGTTATGCCTGATCGGTGTAGATATCAGTGCTTTAAGTAGTTTCTACATTAATTTGGAAAGTAACTGTGAAATTATTACAATATAAACATTAAAAACTCCTCATATTAAACTTCATATTAAAATTCATATAAAAAAATGAATTAAAAACTACAATAGTGATAATAATATAAGAGTGATTCAGCATGCGAATGTTCACGTTCTGTCCAGATGTGTCCGTCGCTCACTAAAATAGCCTGTGTGTGTGTGTGTGTGTGTGTGTGTGTGTGCTATCAGACACGTATGAGACGCTCTCGCCACTCGGCCTTCAGCAAACACACGCGGGTCACACGGCTGAACAAACAAACAACCAGACTCTCTCACCACACACACACACACACACACACACAGCTGGAAGCCTCTCACCTTGTTATAGTTGCCGGATTTAATTCCTACAGGAACTTGACTCTGGAAGAAAAGGAAACAGGAAACATCTGAGTCGCTGTCAAACCACATCAGAACAATGACAACGGAGCATAACGCCACACAAAACATGAGCGAACTCAAATAAAGTTTAATAACACAGATCAGCCGTGTGATGTGTTGACCTCTGACCTCTGGGCACGGCTCTACGTGACAGTCCCGGATGGAGCAATGGCCGTCATCAGGCCAGAACGGACACGGACGCTTCAGGTTCACCTGCAGAGCCACACACACACACACACACCTCACATCATCTACATGTGTAGCAGCACAGATATTAATAAAAACATTTACTGTATGATTGGTTTAATATCTTCAGGAGTCAGTGAGGAGCTGGAGTCACATGGTCCAGGGCGGAGGATATTCTTCAGAGACATGAAGTGTGTGACGCCTCACCTTATAGTATCTGAAGAAGTCTCTCTCGCTGAGCTTCTGCACGCGCGGGAAGATCTTGAAGTTGTTGAAGACGTCGATGCTCTCAATGTCACAGAAGCAGTCGTCCAGCACACCGGTCAGCTGCACACACACACACACACACACAGGAGTTATCATCAGATGACCTCACATCCATAACTAAATCTCATTAAAGCTTATACTTAATTACATTAAATAATAAACAACTTAAAATACAGTACTTTGCAGTACTAGAAAACCAAGCAGCAGAAAAAAAAACTTTTAAAATAAAAAATAAATAAATAAAGTGTTGGTCATAAATGGCGCATATTTGCATCTGACCTGCTCTGAATGCAAAAGTCCAAAAAGTCCCAGAGCAAACAGAAACGCGCTCAAACCCCCGCGTCTGACCGCAGACATGCCTTTACACAGCCTGGTCACTAGTAAAGAGTGTTTCTAGCAGCGGTCATCCCTGATGGTCAGTCTGAGATCAAACCGCTAGAGATGAGCTGTCAAACTCGACCAACTACCGCGTGCAAACCCCGCCGCGACGCCCCGCCTCCAAACAAAGACACGTCATCCTCAAACACGCCCACACGCGACGCGCTGTAGTTCTCCGCTGGCGCGCTCAGCGCTGCTGGCAACGGCTCAGGGAGGGATGAAAGACTACAAACCCCACAGCCCCGCGGACGTCAGCGCACCAAGCGGACCAATGGGACAACACCACGCTGAATAACAGACGGTTTGCTTTCCAACGTTTCCCTTTACACAGAATACTTACGTTTCTTTGTTACTCGTTTTTAATTAACCAAACATAACATTTTAATTGCGCAATTTATGCTTCATTGTTTGTATGAAGTGTGCTATATAAATGAACGTGAAGAAAACAAATATCTGTATATTATATACATTACATAAATATTTGTTTCAATAGATACAGCACGCATAGTTAACCCAGACAGTGCAGAATAAATACTCTAAGAGCAATTAAAGCTATGCATTATTAAGCTACAAGAACACGTCGAACTTTAACGGAAAACCGCAACGGCCGCGATGACGTCACACGCGCGCGCCAGCAGAACATGCCAGAAACACTACTGTAACTATATGCGAATCAGAAGTATTAGCGCGAATAGAGTGTTTACAGTCACACGTACATGGCACAGGCAGCTCTGGTCCTGTCCGTCCGGATCCGGCGGAGGGCTGAGGCTCTTCTGGAACCATCCCGAGCTGGAATCAGCGAAGAGTAAACTCAGTAGAACCAGCAGTCCACGGGCTAGTGTCGAGTTTAGCATCGCTGAGGTAAAACACTCAAACTCCCGCGCCAGAACTCAGCGACAGTCACGCGCTACACGGCCATCACAAACACGAGCGCTGTCGGGGGGAAAAAACACACTAAAAATGCTCAATTTTGGAAACTGCAGCAGTAGAACATCGACACCGGAAACGGCACAGCGAGCGAGGGGCGTGTCTAAGCGAACGCGCGCGCACGCGGCGATATAAGTGCACGTGCGCCAGAGGCCGCGGGGTGGCGCTAGAGGAACACTGTACAAATAACATTAAACTAACTAAAGACATCTGATTAAAGTAAACCCATTAAAATACACTAACAAAATTATATTTAAAGAAATAAATTAATACATTAGATTAAAATAAATAGACTACAAGTAAACAATATATTTAAATAGAATAAATAAATAATAACATTGTATTTAAACAATTATATTAATACATTAGATTAAAATAGTTATAAAATATTTAAATTAAATAAATTAATTTGACTAAAGTAAAAAAAAAGATTAATATTGTATTTAAATAAATGCATTAGATTAAATAAATTGATTAAAATAAAATAAAATTAAATACAATAACATTGTATTTAAATAAATACATAATAAATAAATAAATACATTAGATTAAAATAAATTGATTAGAATAAAATATTTAAAATAAATAAATCATGTTTTGTGAATAAATCAATGTTTAAAGTAAAAAAAATCTATATTTACATAAATACATTAGATTAAAATAAATTGATTTAAAATATTTAAATAAAATAAATAATAAACAATAATTTTATTTAAATAAATCAATTTGATTAAAGTAAAAATATTGTATTTAAATAAATACATAATAAATAAATACATTAGATTAAAATAAATTGATTTGAGTAAAACATTTAAAATAAATCTTTTTTTAAAACAGATCAATTTGATTAAAGTAAAACAATCAAACTAAATAACATTTTATTTAAATAAATATATTACATTCAAATAAATTGATAAAAATATTAAATAAAATAAATAATCATTTTATTTAAATAAATTGATTAGAATAAAATAAAATATTTGAAAAAAATAAATCATGTTATGTAAATAAATCAATGTTTAAAGTAAAAATATATATTTTTATATTTAAATAAATACATTAGATTAAAATAAATTGATTTAAAAAAAAATAATAAAAAGCATTTTATTTAAATAAATCAATTTGATTGTAAAGATTAAAATAAATAGCTATTTATTTAAATAAATAAATATATATAAAAAAAAGTTAAAATAAGTAACGATTTAAAATATGAAAAATAAATAGAAATAAGATTAAACTAATAGAAACCAAACATTTTACACATTTAGTATTAATTTGTCACAGTATAGGTGCAAATGTATAGGATTCAGATTCATCATGTTCATGTCTATAATTATTATAACCCCATGAGATTTATGAGAATGTTGGACACACAGTTGAAGTCAGTCATTGTTTATTATCATCAAACTCCGGTACATACAGTATGAAATATCAGATTTCTGTGTTAGACATGAGTTCATTTTTCAAGTATTGAAGCACCGTCTGTAAAACTCGCCTGACCGACGGTTTCTCTTCACAGAGAGAGTGTTTGACCGCCAGACACACACACACACACCAGAATCCATGAACAGTGACCAAACATTGCATTACACAGACCATCTGAGCCAGTCATAATCATAATAATAATGCATATAATATTAAAGACTAAATGAGCCACTAAAATCAGCACCAGTGGCACGAGAAACAAACACCAGAAGACTGAGAAACGCAGCTGTTATGACAAAACGTCTTTAACGAACAGAAACTGGAGTATTGATCAGCGGATTCATGACTGATGTTTCAACATTTCTCCTCCTCTGGATGTAGAGCGGCTGATGAAGCTCAAACACACACACACACTCTTTCATTAGAACTGCAGAAACGTCTTCTGATTCAATACTGGCCGAACGAAATGAACACGTGACTGAGTGACCTGTGAACGCCCCTGCTGTCAATCACACACTAGCCCCACCCACTCCCTGTCAATCACTCAGACTCCGCCCACCCGAGGAAAAGGCGGCGTCAGTCCTGTGGTCCCACGGGCTTCATCAGAGGAAGTTGTTGGAAATCTGGCGCTGGTGTTCAAACAGGTCCTCTACCTCGGAACTGTAAGCGTCACCTGAGAGACGGGAAACACTGTGAGAAACACCGTAACATAAACCCTCGAATGGAAACTTTTAATTGTAGAATTTTTGTGCTTTCAGCGCATTAAAAAGCGTGACGCTGAGTGAATATTGTGCTGTTGTTATTATGATTATTACTGTAATAATTACGGTAGAGACTTTGGCACAATCAGATACAGAAACACCGAAGTATGGCAGCTGAATAAAACGATTTAAAAGATAATTGGGACTTTTCATCTCAGAATTGCGAGTTATAAAGTCAACCATGAAAAGTTGCAACCCCGCTAGATATGTGATGTTCCCAGAATGCTCCGAGACGGTCACGATGTGGAGTTCTTTAAAGGGTTGGTGGACCAGTTCCCTTCCCGAAGATCCCTACATTCTGCAGAGAAAAGCGACTCTGCTGTGTGAATATGATGAGATGAGACGCTCACCCGTGTGGCAGCCGTACAGATACACACGCCCGCCGTCGTAGCGGCACCGGCAGCGCATCACGTTGTTCTGGAAGTCGGACTCGGCCATATCCAGAGACGGGTTGACCTCCACCTGCAGCACAGACAGCCGGTCACAACAACAGAAACACTTCACCATCTCTAATGACATTTCCATCCCACACACCGCCTCGTAAACACACACTGGAGCATCGCGGGGTTCGTGGAACTGATGCTTTCTGCCTGATTTGTGGCAGCGAGTCAAGCTTCATCACGGTTTAATTTAGCTGTGGTGGAGCGACTGATCTCAGACGGACACGAGACACAAACGGCTGGAATGGAAAGATTACTCGGCTGATTCTGAAATGACTGTGCAATCATGCAGGATCATCTTTAGGTGACCACGAGTGAACGTCCGAAAATAACAGGCCACAATCATGGCAAA
>CM077213.1:420812-450812 GCA_039654625.1 Rhinogobio ventralis | reverse complement strand
AGAGTCGCACTTAATGAGCAGCTTCAGGTTTCCTCACCGCAGGACGAGTCTCGTTTAATGCACGTGTTATTAACAGTTTTTACACTGATTCAGCTCAATAACAGCAGTCGAGATGAGCCTGCTCTAATAAGGCCAGTTTCACTCTCTGACAGTAGGTGGCGCTTATGGAAAAGCAGATATGAAATATTGAATGAAAAGTGTTACTGCTGCTTCATGGAAACGGCTGTGTATTTGACGAATATTGAGTGATAATCTCCGCAAACACTGCCACCGACTGCATGTCAAACACACACACACACACACACACACACACACACACACACAGAACAGCTGCTCTGATGTCATCGGTCATTCCAATTCTAATGTTGTTCGCACCGGATGGGCCGTGAAATATGATCTGTGTGGAAGCCTAAATCATTATTTCTGACATAAAAATCATAATTTTGACATACGAAGTCATGAGATGTCATAATGTTTTAACTCATAATCATGTCATAATTTCAATTTAGTATGACAATTTCAACTTAGTGTGTCATAATTTTGACGTGTTATGCCTTAATTCTAATTTGCGAAAGCATGATTGGATAGCTGCAGAGGATCCTGTGTGTTTGTGAGGAGGCGTGAGCCGCACCTGATGGGCTCTGGAGGCGAAGCCGAAGCCGAGCTGCCGGCACACCACCATGGCCTCATTGATGCCCCAGCTCTCACTGCAGACGGAGCCCCAGCGCCGCTGCCCGTCCAGCTCCATCAGCACCTCCACCCGGCCCTCCGCCGCCTCCCGGCCGCCCGCCAGACGCACCTGACATCACACACACTGCTTCAACACCTCATTCACTGTGAAGCTGCTATAGAAATACAGCTGAAATAAAAGGTGTGTGTCAAACCGTAGCGGCCAGGCCGGTGTCGGGGACGTTGCAGCGCACAGACGCGTCCTGAGTGTGTTTGCAGGAGCGCAGCGGAACCTCCTGGAAGCGGCACTGCGTGATGGAGCTCTCGCGGCCCGAACACTGCACCGCGTTCATGTGAATCAGACCCGTCCCTGCACACACACACACACACACGGGTTCATGTTCCACTGATGACGCCACAGCCCGGTTTACCTGCTAGAAATAGTCATTAGCACGTTGTGTTTGGCAGAAAACTGCATGTGGCCGGATCACAAGACAAACGGGCGCAGACGCGCGTGTGTGATGCAGTAAATGACACACACGGGCCAAATGGAAGAGGAAACTGATGGAAATAGCAGCCGCATGGAGAGACGTGTGTGTATGGACGAGACTCTCTGTCATTTGTGCTCGGTTGGGTTATAATGTCACCAGCAAACACGTCTCTTATTCTCTTCATCACTGACAATCAGGAACAGAACAGCCTATAATTCAGAGCATTAACCCATGAGCTCAGACATCAGTGCAGAACAACTGTAATCACAGAGCATGCTGGGAAGACTCATGGTGCTGGTGCATGGACTTGTGTTGTTCAACAATAAACATCGAATTACCAAATAACTAAAGCACGATGAGAAGGAGAGTCACGAGGCTGGAAACATCTCAGCGCTCATCATTAATAAAATCATCACAATGTTCTGGCCACATTGTGCAGCCCTACAAACAAACACGACGTAACTGGAGCTTCAAAAACACATTTTAAATCAAGTCACATTTATATTAAAACATGCAATTTCAGAAACATTTTTAGATTTTGAATTTTTTCCCCCCCCAAAACACAGTTTTATTGCTTAAAAAATGCAATTTCATAAACATTTTTTTTAAATTAAAAAAACAAATACATTTAAATTTAGAAAATGTATCCCCCCCGCCAAAAAAACCCAGTCAATTTCATCATTTAAAAAACCCAGCAATTTTATAAACATAAAACTGTTCCCACAGCAGAAAGACAAACACATTCACAGAGCGGCTTGTGTTTTCTGTTTAGACTGGCTGAGAAAATCCTCATTCAACCCTGAACAACTCAAGCTCCACATACCCATGAGCCACTGGGAAAAGAGGAAATAGCACTCAAATGAGCAGCTCATATCAGCGCTGAATCAGGCCATGGTCCGGTCAGACTGCGTTACCTTGCCCCATGAGCGCTCCTCGCAGGGCCTCTCGGGCCGAGCCGAAGCCCAGCTCTCTGCACACCACACTGGCCGCCTGCAGGTCCCACAGATGGTCACACACGGTCCCCCACTTCCCCTCGCGCAGCACCTCGACCCGGCCCTCGCCCAGCCGCGGACCCGCCTTCAGACGCACTGCCGCCTGCGGGACACAAGAGAAGCTGAGCCGTGGGTCAGGCGTCAGAGCCCGACTCGTGTGTGTGTGTGTGTGTGTGTTCAGGTGCGCTCACGTTCAGAGGCGGCGAAGCCTGTGGATGTCCGGAGGCGGAGATTCTGGAGAACTGAGCGCCTGGAACGCAGCGCACCACCGCATGCATGCCTCCGCCGCAGGGCACGTCGTGACGCGGGACGGACAGCTGCGCCCGACACTGCGCCAGTGACACCTCCGTGCCCGAGCACTGAACCCTCTCCACCCAGAAGCCCTTCTTACTGACCGCAGACCTGCAGACACACACATATCAGTCCGAGTCTCGCTTAGCGCGGAGGAAATGTGGAAATAAACAGCAAATGAAGCCGTACCTTGTGGCTGGATCCTCCATCTTGGAGTCCCACAGTTTCCTGAGGACACAAATAATAAAATAAATGGTCAGAATTAAATAAACAGGCTTCACATGAGCGACAAGCTTGTTTATGTGCGTTTACATCAGTCACATTTCACACACACACACATCTATACATATATCTGGCCCCGTCAGCGAACAGTCGATGGTAAATGAACACAGTGAGCCTATATGACAGACGAAACACACTGGGACGTTCTGCTGGTTTTGTGGTCAGCAGACGTTCACACAGAGATCTCGATGTTCTCAAAGTTCAGCCAAAACCGCTCATGCTTGTGTTTCCCGTCCATATATCTCCGCTCCGGTGGAGGACATGCATGAAAACACACTGAAATGAGGCCCGGGTGTATTCTGGTCTGGACCGGGTGTCTGAGGAATAACCCCGACAGACAGAACGAGACTCGCTCAACGCCACAGAAACAGCCCGTGCTGAGCTTTCAGGTGTGCTGATGTCTGATTGGCTCACACTGTCCCTGGGGGCTGGGCCTATGAGAGTCTAATGATGTATTTCCAACCCGTAAGTTAATGCCCAGCTACCAAAAATATGCTCCAAGAACGTCTTGCTAATGTTCTAATCAAAACGTTATTTTTGAAAATTCTCTGAACATTCAAAAGTTTTTAAATTGATACATTCCATTGTATCATTCTTCAAACATTAGGCAATGTTACTTTTGAATGTTCTCTGAAACAAGTAACATTTTAAATATAGCTGCAAGCAGCAATTATCAGGGCCAAGCACAGCAAACAAGGAAGCAGCAGCAGACCAACTGCACATTTGGAGACAATTTTAAGCAAAAAGGTTGAAAACCCACATAAATACATTGAGTTGTATAGAGCCAATTTCATGTTTTGTTTAATTATAGCGCCACCAAGTGGTGCAGTCCCACTGCTTTTTGTGTGTGTCCTCAGAGTGCCCCCATACATAAGCATGGCAAATTTGGTGAAAATATCTAATTTAGTTTAGGAGTTATAGACATTTGTATTTATGAGCATATAAAATATAACCCACACCTGACTTTGATTTAATTTGTTTGCCATTTAATATCAAAACTTTGACATTTGGCCATTAGCTTTAAATCCACCCGCTATGACTCTGATTCTCCTACGGTGGTTTTGTCTCGATCGGACTAGCGGTTTCGAAGATATTCGCGAAAGTTGTTTAAGCGCTAAATCAAAACGTTGAACAAACCATAAGGCGAAACCTAGCATGTTTGGTATCGTTGGACTCGGCAAGGATTCAGGAATCAAAGGATGTGACTCCTGATCCAAAGTTATAAGCATATGAATTTTTGATTTTACCACTAGGAGGCACTGGCTCAAAACTTCTCAGGCTCCTTCAGGGCATCGTGCCGATGACCCATACCGAGTTTCGTAACGATACTCTAATGCATTCATAAAATACAGCATTTTACTACAAAATTCAAAATGGCCGACACTCCCAGAATGGCCGATATAGAAAAATTGGATATCATTCGACTCAGCATGCCGCCCCGAATCTAATGAGACCACTTCAGAACCGTTCAGAAGTTATAAGCAAAAATAGCCATTTTTCATATCTCCAGACCAGTAGGTGGCGCTGCGCTGAAACACAGCATGTAGCCTCAGGTCATGCTTGTGATGATCTGTACCAAGTTTGGTCAGAATACGATAAAGTGTTGAGGAGATTTTAGCTCATTTTTTTGCACATTTTTCAAAAACACTTTGATTAATCAACTTGAATTCCATAACTTTTGGTTGGCATTGTCTGAAGATGATCTGGTTACATTTTCGTGCAATCGAATAAACCGTCTAGGAGGAGTTCAAAAAAGTAGTTTTGATGTCATTGGGTTCAGTCAAATTGTCTTGTCTCAAATTTTGTTTCTAGCCCCTACGGTTCAAAAGTTACTAGCATAAATGTAAGTCAAATTTTGGACAGGTAGTGGCGCTAGAAGGGTTTGAGTTACAGATTCCAAAATTGGTGTAGTTAATATTGGGCCAGTCCTCTATCAG
Source organism: Rhinogobio ventralis (assembly GCA_039654625.1). Classification (NCBI taxonomy): domain Eukaryota; kingdom Metazoa; phylum Chordata; class Actinopteri; order Cypriniformes; family Gobionidae; genus Rhinogobio; species Rhinogobio ventralis. Next base: position 446,150 of record CM077213.1, on the reverse strand, counting down.
TGTGCCAAATTTCATAACTTTCCTGCAAGCGGTTCTATGGAATCCAGAGCGGAAGAAGAAGAAGAAACGGAAGAATAATAACAACGGCAACGATTACAACATCGGTGCTTGGCCCCTAAAAACATTAGAGGAACGTCCAACTAAACATTTCAGATGAAAACCTGTACTGTACTATATAATGTTTTTGTGCTAATGTTTTAAGAACGTTATTAAAGACCAGATAACATTGAACGAATGTGACGTGATGTGTTTTATGCCGTAGAATAAGATGTGAGAGTATCTTGAGCTTTTGTTCAGGCGTTTAAAAACCCCACTGACTTCAGGACGAAGGAAGCGGAAACGCTAAAACGACTGGTTTCTGGGGTCCAGCCGACAGAAACACGTCATCATCGCTGCATTCAGGGGCCAATCACGAGCTGAAATGACTTACAGACGTGCAGTTTAAGAGGAAATGAATTAAAGCAGCAGATATTAAAAATACCCACAAGCACCTGCTGAAACACACAGCCCTCTTTGTGTCGCATGGAAACACACAAAAATACCCCATAAAGCGCCACGATACCATCATGCTTTTGAAAATGCACCGTGGTAAGAAGCAGAAGTGCCATGTGTGTTAATCATGATATATATAGTGTGTCTGAGTGCTGGTGGTCCGGCCTGACTGTAGGAAACCACTTATTTGCCACATCAACAGCGGATTCACGCAGCGCTGCCATTGGCTGAGAGCAGTCACATGACCCGAGAGCAGCCCAGAGCCACAGACACATCAAGAGAAGAACAGCATTAATGGAGCAGCAATCACAGACAAGAAAACATCAGAACAAGACGAGACAAGCCTCATCTCTGCGCTTCCTCCCCAACATCAACATTAAACTGGACAATCATCGTTCCTACAACAAGAGCCACTTTAACAACCGCTTCTGTGCAAAACACTGGGGTTTTCTCCATCAAAAGCAAACAGTTCCTCTTCAGAGAGTAAAGTGGCTATTCTGTGTCAGACTGGAGCAGTAAATCATGACGTTTAAATATAAAGATCCAGCGATAAGATTTAAGTGCTTTCATGCCCTGAAACGAAAACACATTTAATCAACGTATAAAGCAGTGAGAGTGCTTTTCTCTCACAATGAAGGAGTTTAAATGAAACAACAGACAGAAGCGAGCTGAAACGGGTGGAGTCGTGAAACAGCTGAGCGAAACCGGCTATTAAAAATCACTCAGAATCTCTGCGGCCTCGGTTTAATATAGCCAGGACGGCCCTGAGAGACTAAACCAGGAATAAATTACAGCTCTTTACACAACAATAGATACGCACTTCTACACTGCACACGCTCATTTTCCTCCTCAGGGTTGTGTCTTGTTTTCCAGTAACAGCAGATTGATATAAGAAGCTTGTTTTATGAGACATTTGGCAAAATAAAAACTAATATCTGTCAGTGATGTCAGAGCAATACATTTAATCCAAAGGGGAAACGAGCTTATTGTTCTGACCCCATTGGCAGATATTTGTTCATTTGATTCGTTTCTAAAGCAAGGCATCGTATCGGGTCAAAAAACCCTAAAACATCACTTTTACTCTGATTTGCTTATAAGTAGAGATCGACCGATAATCGGTTTTGACGATATTTCTTCCAATATTTAAGCATTTTCCCATAACCGGGTCTTGGCTTTAGTATTTAGTATATTAAATGGAACCTTTATTTTTAAGAGTGTATAAAAATATTTATTTTTAGTACATTTGAACAGAATTCCAGCCAAAAAGCTGAAAATTGTACATAGAAAATATTGCATATGCTCTTTTGCATGTCAGTCTGTGCTGAAGAGTGCCGAGCGAGACAGAAGGTCTTGTGTTTGTTCGTGAGTTTGTCCTCTCGTCTGATGAAGTCGACACTCTGGTGTGGCTGTAATTTGTTTAATCAGTCTCAGTCATTTAGCAGGGCAGATCACAACACGCTTCCTCTCAGTATCAGGACACTCCTCGGCACGCGCGGCCTGTTATGACTGCACACAACCAGAAGAAAAGAAGCTGCTGATTTCAGCAGGAACTGAAGGGAAAACACACGCGCTCTGATGAGAGAGCGTTTATCAGAGCAGGACGTCCATGTGAAGCGGTGGACAGACGTCCAGAAAAAGACACTGAGGTTCCTGTAAAGACAGAGCAGGCCTGTCTCTGGTTATTTACGGCAGGACTGGGACTCTGCGGCTTTACAGAACGTGTTGAGTAAGGGTTTACTCTTGCAGGAAGAGGAAGTCACCAGACCGAACAACGCTTTGCAACGCTTTGCAAACATTTACATTCCAGTTTTTTTGAGCATTGTGTCATTCTTCAAACATTATGGAAACATTACTTTTGAATGTTCTCTGAAACAAGTAGTAACATTTAAAGAATTGTTTGTTCAGAACGTTGAGAGAACCTTGACACAACGTTCCCAGGCACGCGTGATGACACTGATCCAGCTCACAGACAGAACGGAGAAGGCAGACGAGACGCTGCTGATGTTTTCCACTGGAATCACGTAATTACATGCGATTAGAGGACCACTGCTATTCCTGAATCTGACATTAATCACACAGTCTATGGAATATTTAAGAGTCTCATGATGAAGGGTTATTCTCTCCTGTCAAACGTTTAGAAACGCACTGTAAAGAGGAGCGGATTCTCACACTGACGCTGAGAGAGCAAACAGAAGTCCGGGTTGGTGATGTTCAGACGGTCTCTTCTGATCTAAGATCTACCAGTTCAGCCAAATCTGCATCATCTGATAGTTCAGCTGGTCAGCCACCTAAACCAAGGCGGATCATCCATGTAAAACCTGCAATATTCCAGAAACAAGTGAAATTCTAGTAACAGAATATTCCTTTGAACCTGTTTTTAGATTAGTCTAGATTAGTCCAGGTTGTATAAACTGCTTAGACTAGTCACACTAGTTAAGTCAAATTTTTTGCTCTCAGTATGTTCATGAAGAGTCAGTTAGACAAACTCAGTGAAGTCACGAATCAGAACAAGAATCAGAACACGAATCAGAACACGAATCAGAACACGAATCAGAACACGAATCAAAACACGAATCAGAACACGAATCAGAACACGAATCAGAACACGAATCAGAACACGAATCAGAACACGAATCAGAACACGAATCAAAACACGAATCAAAACACGAATCAGAACACGAATCAGAACACGAATCAGAACACGAATCAGAACACGAATCAAAACACGAATCAAAACACGAATCAGAACACGAATCAGAACACGAATCAAGACACGAATCAAAACACGAATCAGAACACGAATCAAAACACGAATCAGAACACGAATCAGAACACGAATCAGAACACGAATCAGAACACGAATCAAAACACGAATCAGAACACAAATCAGAACACGAATCAAAACACGAATCAAGACACGAATCAGAACACGAATCAGAACACGAATCAAAACACGAATCAGAACACGAATCAGAACACGAATCAGAACACGAATCAAAACACGAATCAGAACACAAATCAGAACACGAATCAAAACACGAATCAAAACACGAATCAGAACACGAATCAAAACACGAATCAAAACACGAATCAGAACACGAATCAAAACACGAATCAGAACACGAATCAAAACACGAATCAGAACACGAATCAAAACACGAATCAGAACACGAATCAAAACACGAATCAGAACACGAATCAAAACACGAATCAGAACACGAATCAAAACACGAATCAAAACACGAATCAGAACACGAATCAGAACACGAATCAGAACACGAATCAAAACACGAATCAAAACACGAATCAGAACACGAATCAAAACACGAATCAAGACACGAATCAAGACACGAATCAGAACACGAATCAGAACACGAATCAAAACACGAATCAGAACACGAATCAGAACACGAATCAGAACACGAATCAAGACACGAATCAAGACACGAATCAGAACACGAATCAGAACACGAATCAAAACACGAATCAGAACACGAATCAGAACACGAATCAAAACACGAATCAAAACACGAATCAGAACACGAATCAAAACACGAATCAAAACACGAATCAAAACACGAATCAGAACACGAATCAGAACACGAATCAGAACACGAATCAGAACACGAATCAGAACACGAATCAAAACACGAATCAGAACACGAATCAGAACACGAATCAGAACACGAATCAAAACACGAATCAGAACACGAATCAGAACACGAATCAGAACACGAATCAGAACATGAATCAAAACACGAACCAGAACACAAATCAGAACACGAATCAGAACACGAATCAAAACACAAATCAGAACATGAATCGCCAGAACACGGCAGTTTGTTGCATACTCACCGATACACGCGTGTGTCATGCTGTCCTGCTGAAGGGAATCCCAGCATGCCGCACACCACCCGACTGCTGCTCTGGTCCCAGCCCAGATCACACACCTGCCTCCATTTCCCAGCATGCTTCACCTCCACCACGCCCTCTGTTACCATGGCAGAGTTTCGTGTGGCGGCCAGAACGGGCCGGAGACGCACTTCCTCCAGCCGGACCGACGCAGCGGACTGAAAGAGAGAAACATCACAACTACTGACAGACATGGACCCTGTGAAGCCGGACATCAAATAATAATAGTTTTTTTTTTATGAAACATTTGATTGAGACTATGCATATGTGTTTTATGTTTGTATAATATTTGATACATCAGGCTTTTATGAACATGATTTTTCTAATAAATGATGATGGATAATCAAGTAAACCTGAAATATTACTAACAATATCAAAGTTATTCCTGCATTTACTTGATAGAAATCAGTGCAGATTTGACAGCAGAAAGACACATGAAGCACTGTTATTTTATATAATTTCTGTAAATAAATAAGAAAAAAAAAAAAATTAAATGTAAAAATCTAATTATCTAACGTTATTTTCTCTTTTGTTGGATTCAGCAGGTTTATTAGGCTGACTGTCACTTTAAGACCAAACGCACAGATCCGTTACACTGATACACATCCGGTTTACACCCAACTGTTTACTTTCACTTCAGACATAACCGGCTGCGTTTACATGAACACTCCACAAGATGGGCATGCTGACATAACTGAGTGTGTATTCGACCATTCAAGCGCAATAAGACGTGAAAGAGAACTAAATTCGCAATTGCATGCTGAGAGCAAAATCTCTAATGATAGACATTTTATACCGTGGTAACGATATACACTATATTGCCAAAAGTATTGGGCCGCCCTTCCAAATCCCTGAGTTCAGGTGTTCAATCCCTTCATGGCCACAGGTGTATAAATCAAGCACTAGGCATGCAGACGCTTCTACACACATTAGTGAAAGAATGGGTCGCTCTCAGGAGCTCAGTGAACTCAAGCGTGGTACCGTGATAGGTTGCCACCTGTGCAATAAGTCCATTCCTGACATTTCCTCACTACTAAATATTCCACGCTCAACTGTTAGTGGGATTATAACAAAGTGGAAGTGATTGGGAACAACAGCAACTCAGCCACGAAGTGATAGGCCACGTAAAATCACAGAGCGGGGTCAGCGCATGCTGAGGGTCACAGTGCGCAGAAGACGCCAACTTTCTGCAGAGTCAATAGCTCCAGACCTCCAAACTTCTGTGGCCTTCAGATGAGCTCAAGAACAGTGTGTAGAGAGCTTCATGGAATGGGTTTCCATGGCCGAGCAGCTCATCCAAGCCTTACATCACCAAGAGCAATGCAAAGCGTGGGATGCAGTGGGGTAAAGCACGCCGCCACTGGACTCTAGAGCAGTGAGACGTGTTCTCTGGAGTGACCAATCACGCTTCTCTGTCTGCCAATCCCATGGACGAGTCTGGGTTTGGCGGTTGCCAGGGGAACGGGACTTCCCTGACTGCACTGTGCCAAGTGTAAAGTTTGGTGGAGGGGGGATTATGGGGTGGGTTGTTTTTCAGGGGTTGGGCTTGGCCATTTAGTTCCAGTGAAAGGAACTCTTAATGCTTCAGCATACCAAGACATTTTGGACAATTTCATGCTCCCAACTTTGCGGGAACAGTTTGGGGATGGCCCCTTCCTGTCCCAACATGACTGCGCTCCAGTGCACAAAGCGTCGGTCCATAAAGACATGGATGAGCGAGTTTGGTGTGGAGGAACTTGACTGGCCTGCACAGAGTCCTGACCTCATCCTGATAGAACACCTATCTCGTCCAACATCAGTGCCTGACCTCACAAATGCGCTTCTAGAAGAATGCTCAAAAATTCCCATAAACACACTCCTAAACCTTGTGGAAAGCCTTCCCAGAAGAGTTGAAGCTGTTATAGCTGCAAAGGGTGGGACAACTCCATATTAAACCCTACGGATTAAGAATGGGATGGCATTAAAGCTCATGTGCATGTAAAGGCAGGCGTCCCAAAACTTTTGGCAATATAGTGTATATCGTCATACCGCCCAGCCCTACAAAACACGATCGAACAATTCAGTTCTTATGATTCCTGATCCGCTGCTGTAACAGACGGATATGAAGCGGTGTGATGCTCACGTTGGCTAGAGCGTCTGCTGTAAACAGTGATAAACTGTCTGGTCACGGCTTTACGTCCACCTGTAATTGAGCTCACAGACAGGAAGAAATGAAAGAGCCAATCAGAATCCTCCAGAGAGGGCTGTCAATCACCAGACGACCTAACGACACTAAACTACTGTGGTTTACGGCATGTTTATACAGCCAGTCTGCTATTACATGACACTGATGAACCGCTGGAAAAACTGATCATACCAGATTCAGCCAAGTCTGGATCACCTAAACCAACTAATGAGTCTAATAAAGTCAGAACCATGGAAAACCTGCAATGTTGCATTGAAAACAGCTTCATATTTCTGTGGAAACTGAGATTTTTTTTCCAGGATTCTTTTACAACTCGCAATTCTGACTTTACATCTCGCAATTCTGACTTTACATCTCTCAATACTGACTTTACATCTCTCAATTCTGACTTTACAACTCGCAATTCTGACTTTACATCTCTCAATTCTGACTTTACATCTCTCAATACTGACTTTACATCTCGCAATTCTGACTTTACATCTCTCAATACTGACTTTACAACTCGCAATACTGACTTTACAACTCGCAATACTGACTTTACATCTCGCAATTCTGACTTTACATCTCTCAATTCTGACTTTACATCTCGATTTGAATGATTTGTGAAGGGTCATGTGACACTGAAGACTGGAGTAATGATGATAAATTCAGCTTTGATCACAGGAATAAATTACACTTTACTATATATTCACATAGAGAACAGCTGCTTTACACTGGAGTCATATTTCACTGCTTTTACTTTTTTTTCTGATTTCTTAATTGAGTTCTGACCTGCTCGTCTGTGTTGGTGAAGTCCAGATCCATCCTGTTACTGTGCTCCGGCTCAGGACTGTAAAACGGCGCCGGTGGTCTCTCAGGGTGTCTGGTGGTCTGACTGGGTGTCACATCCTGTGTCCTCCTGTACGTGGCCCTGCTGCGCAGGAAGTCCGGGAGCAGGTGGCCCCTCGGCAGGCCGCTGGTGGTGGCGGCGCTCTCATACCCGTTCCTGCGCAGCTGTATGCGGTGGCCGTGGATCTGCGGTGAGGACGGGCCCTGGCTACCGCGGTGCAGGGCGATCTCGTGTCCGCGCTGGCGAGGCAAGCTGGCGGGCGGAGCGTTAGAGAGCAGGTTGGAGGTCTGAGGTGGAGAAGGTTGACTCGATTCTTGGTAACGTGGGACATGACCCTGGTTGGGTCGGTCTGAACTGCAAATGATGCCCAGATCTTCAGCGTGAGTGCAGTCGCTCACCCCCCAACCGTTAGACCGGCAGTCCGACAGTGAGCTCTCGGTGCCCGAACACAAGACGTTATCCAGCCAGATCGGACCTGAACAGACGGAGCCATGTGAACTCAAGCACTGAGAGGTGTGACAACAAAACAAGCAATAATGAATCATTTTGGTGCATGAAGCAAGTCACTGGAACGCTTACCGCGACCCTCGCCAAATTTTGCGCTGTGAGCCCAGGTGAGTCCACGAGAAAAGCCCAGTTCGCGACACACGACATTGGCCAGATTGATGTTGACCTCGTCGTCACACACGGTGCCCCACTCGCCGTTATAAAACACCTCCACGCGTCCCTCAAACTTGCTCCTGCCGCCCACCAGACGCACCGGGACTCCCGGAGCGGCGAGTGAGAGCGGAGCGACGACACTCAGGAGCAGCAGCTGGAAGATCATCTCTGATCCCTGCGGATGAGTGTGCATTACACTGCAGATAAACCAGCCTTCTCCAGCTAATCAAACCACAGAGCAGAGAAGTTCAAATTAACCAGAGTTCAAGCAGACGTGAAGAATGGAGCTGGAGCCGTTTCCAACACTGAAACTCTGTATATTTGCCTTGTTCTCCAGCACAAATATCTAAACATCCTTAAATCAAGATACATTTACTGGAGAAGCAAGATGACTGAAGATATGTCTTGTTTACTGAAAAATTAAGTATGCTTAAATATCTGCCAATGGGGTTAGAACCAATCTAAGGTTTTCCCTTTGAATTATAATTATTTTTCTGATCCGGTTGGCAGATATTTCTTCTTGTTTTAAGCACAAAATTCACTCAGCTTTATCAGAAAACAAGACTTAATATCAAAAGTCAGTGTAGCTTCTCCAGTCAATCTTGATTTAGGAAGGTTTAGATACAGAAATACTGAGGAAGAACATCATTGAATATCTGAAATCACTGCATGTGTGTGTGTGTGTGTCAGTGGTCTGAGAGGCCGTCATCGTCACATTTACAGCTGCATGTGTGTTGTGTGTTATATCAGCTACCAAAACACAACCACAGGCGTATAAACCACACACACATTCCACTGAAACAATTAAAATTCACTGGGAACTGCTTCGACTCTAAAAGTCATGGCAGATTGAGAATTAAAGTGAGAGCCTTCGGTCTTCATTTACAAGATATTTTGAGGGTTTTTGTCCATATGTGAAATGTAATGGACTTGTTTGATCCCCAACATTCTTCAAATGATCTTCCTTTGTGTTCAGCAGAAGACAGAAAGTCATACAGGTTTGGAAAGGTGAGTGAATGATGGCAGAATGATCATGAGAGACTGATGCACAACCATTAATCCAATAAAAACTGAGAGAGAACTAACAGAGAAAGCAGCTGACACAAACACACAGAAGTTCACTAAAATCACTGATTATTAGAGGAATGAGAGGTTTCCACTCACCTGTCAGACCGGCCTGTGTGAGCAGACGAGAGCAGGAGAACGACTGAGAGTGTGTGAGACGGAGAGAGAGAGTTAAACCTCTGACCACAGCTGCTTCTCTCTCACTCTCTCTCTCTCACTTTCTCTTTTTTTCTTCTGGTTTATGTAAAGTCAAGTGATTTTTTTCACTGAATTGTTTCATAAAGTGCACTTTTAAAGAGACACACTCGCTCTGAATCTTTCCTCAACTCCACATGCAGCACCATTTCAGAACTCATTTTTACATATTTTTCACTTGCTGAAGACACACTGATGGAGGTCAGAAGATCCCAGAGACGCAAAGGTGTAGGATTCTTGGGAAACACCTGGGAAAACACATAAGAAAACATAACCATGCAAAACTGCATCCCAGCGAACAGGTAACGTTGTGTCAAGGTTCTCTCAAGGTTATGAACAAACGTTCATCCAGTAACATTATTTTAAACATTTCAGTAAATGTTTTAAATGTTACTTGTTTCAGAACGTTCACATAACCAAATGGTTTTAAAGTACTTAAGCACTGGACGTTTTGAACAGAATCACTTTAATGGGAATGTTTGTGAAACGTTCTTAGAATGACTAAGCGACTCTTCTCCCTGGAAATCCCTCAGAACATGATCTATGATCTATATGTTTTGAGTTTATGATGCTCTGAATCTCAGTGTGTTTGTGCTGTGATTGAACACTGGCACGTCCACACCCAAAATGAGTGTGTGCGAGAGAGATGAACACGCATTCTCTCCAGCAAAGAGCAGATGCACACGGATCACGTCCTACATCAAACCCTTTCATAACGGCACGTGTGGTGTGATAGTCAAAGCAGACTGACATCACACTCCAAACTCAATGACTCATTTATAAGAGCCAAGAAAAGTCACCGCAGACGAGGGGTCTTAAAAGTGATGCAGACTATTAATAAAGCCACAGACGCAATAACCAGCCTTTCTTCTTTAAGTCATTTGTATAAGTAGCATTTAAAATGAATGATTGTTCCATTTGATGTCTTGAACAGTGGTTATGTTGGTAGTGGTGGCGCTCTCTAGTGGCGAGTGCAGATCTGTGTGTTTTTAATGTGACTCGTTTACAGTGATGCTTCACCGCAGTATAAACGAGGCTCTTTGAAGCTGCCGGTTTTAACAGCCTATGACTGTAAATGCCACCCAGCGCGAGTGTGAAGACATGAGCAGAACCCAATCAACGACTCGTACGGCACAATCCTTGCAATATCTGATGCTGTTGCAAAGACAAGAAGAGATCAGCGCACAATTAAATAAATACACATACAAAAACTGCTGTAGGATTATGAATGTGAAGTCTCAGATATAAATACACAGATCAGGCATAACATTATGACCTCCTTCCTAATATTGCTGGCAAAACAGCCCTGACCCGTCGAGGCATGGACTCCTGAAGGTGTGCTGTGGTATCTGGCTCCAAGATGTTAGCAGCAGATCCTTTAAGTCCTGTAAGTTGCGAGGTGGAGGTGGACTTGTTTGTTCAGCACATCCCACAGATGCGTGATTCATCAGACCAGGCCACCTTCTTCCATTGCTCCGTGGTCCAGTTCTTATGCTCACGTGCCACTGTTGGTGCTTTCGGCGGTGGACAGGGGTCAGCATGGGTACCCTAACTGGTCAGCGGCTATGCAGCTGTTATTCACTTCACCTGTCAGTGGTCATAATGTTATGCCTGATCGGTGTTTATGAGTCTCAGCAAATATGAAATGATTTAGACAGGCCATTTTACTGCTGTCCTTCATTCCTGAAAGACAGAAAAATAATAAAAATACAACAAAACATGTAAAACAAGTGACAATATTGCCTTGAGTTTATCCATGAGGAAAAGTGTCTCTGTAAAATAAGAGGGATTGATAACATCATTTGAGAACTGATTCTGGCAAATTCACCTGCATTCGCTCCATTTTTTGTAATCGTCTCAAATTTTCAAATCACGTGTATTTACAGCATACGTGTAGATTTGACTCATTTTGAAGGTTTGAATCATAGAGACTGCGTTTACTGAGAGTTCAGCTCCACTGCATCTGCAATCAGGACAGAATTACAGATCATCAGAGAGTTTCGGCGTCTCTATAATGACAGCATTATTCTAAAATATAGCTGCGAGCAGCAATTATCAGGGTTCAAGCGGTTTAAGGCCTTTAAGCACTCATGCATAAAAAGATATTATGTTTTATTTAGAAAGCATGTAACCAATTAAATTATAGAAGTAAAGCAAAACTGTGATTTATTGGTGATTTACCATAAGAAAAATATGGTCTTCAATGCTTTTTAACAGCTATAGCGCCACCTATGATCCAATCTCCATAAAAGTTTGCATGCTTCTTTAGAGTCATGTGCCACATGTGCTCATGTAATGAAGCAAGGTTTTGAGTTTTCGTTTAGGAATGATAGACATTTTGGTTAGACTTGGCCACGCCTGTTTTTTAAATGACCCTGCTATAGCTGTCCAAAGGCCAAAGGTCAACATTTTTTGATAACTATTGTCCTAGAGCATGGGTGGGGAATGTTGATCCTGGAGGGCCAGTGTCCTGCAGAGTTCAGCTCCAACCCTAATCAAGCACACCTGAAGCTAATCAAGGTCTTCAGGATTTCTGAAGTTACAGGCAGGTGAGTGGTTTTTTTCAGGGTTGGAGCTAAACTCTGCAAGAGAGTGGCCCTCCAGGATCAGCGTTCCCCATCTGTCCTAGAGAATCCAAAAATTGTTCCACAGCGGTTTTATCGAGGTTGAGCCAAAAACCTAGGACTAGTTCACCAAAGTTGTTTTTTTAAATAATCTCCAATATTTAACGAACGATTCAATGGACAGCGGAGGTCCTAGAGGCAAAGCTTTACGCGTGAAGGTGCGCCCCGGTGGTCAATTTCTTTCTAATTCCTCACAGGCCTCTATGGCTGTGAGTCAAACAGGCCCAGCGAGTTTCGTTCTGACCGGCCTCCTTTAACCTTGTCTGATTCATTGGCCAATGGTGGACATGTTTTTTAAGATACGTCAGTGACCGCATTGACAATCATGGCACCTCGGACAAAGACACTGCATGCTGATTTTCAAACGGACTAAAGGTGAAGTAGTTAAAGCCATTTTCCTGTTTTTTCCTGTTATAGCGCCACCAAGTGGCTAGTCGCCGTGTCCTTTTTCACGCAATCACAGAATGAGCTCTTACACAGGTGTGGAGAAAATATCTCATTCCGCTCACGAGTTATAGCCAATTTAGTAAAAGTGGCTCCTCCCACTTCCAACTTTTTGGCAGCCCTTAGGGACCGTCAACCGAAATTTCTACTTTTTTTCATTAACTATTGACAATCAGACTCCAGAGAATCTTGCACTGGTTTGGTTCCAATCGGGCCAAAAACCTAGGACTAGTTCGCAAAAGTAGTTAAAAAAAAAAAAAAATACCCAAACTGTAGCGCCCCGTCAGGCCGATCGGAGAATGCTGATCCTTGGACAATTTAACAATTATAATAGAGTTCCCTAATCAACAAGCAACAAGTTATGAGCAGAACTGACCATTTTCAGAGAAGTTTCAGTCTTAACGGAGAGTATACTGATCACAGTATATTAGAATAGATTAGAAGAATCGGTCCAATAAATAGAAACCGCATTAGATCCAATTTATGTCTTTATTTGTGATTAATCTGGCTTAGAAACATACACAGCAGTGTTCAGTGAAACAGTGATACAGTACATGATTGATTACAGCACTTGTCATTTATTAAACCATAATCTCAGTTTATTTCTGCTGGAGAATCTGACGGTCAGTGTTCATCAAAAGTTTCAGCACTTGCCGCTGGTTCTGAGTGGCTTCTTTCAGGTCTGATCTGGGGAATCATTTCTGTCTGGAGCACAAACAGTGCTTCTACATGTAGTTACAGTGATTCTTGTCTAATAGAATGGCTGAGCAGCCTGGCTCCTGAATCCTGAACGCAGCGAAAAGGTCCTGGTGCTGAGGAAAAACTGCATCAAACATGTACAAGAGTCTAACCTGTGGGATCAAACTATAGAAGCAAAGAGAACCAGCCTCCCGATCCAGGAACACGCCGAGTTTCCTGATGGACTCGGTTTGAACTGATACAGTTTTCTTGTTGTGATAAGCCACACATACATTATCTGAGCAACATAAACTCCACGACATCTCATTCTGTCCCAGACAGACTCGATCACCCGCTCCCTTCCTCTTGATTCCCCCACAGGCCACTCCCACCTGCATTTCTCGCCCAATCACATCCACCGCAAAGAAGCAGCGTTCTGACAGCGGCGGGCGGCACAGGACCTGGTTGCACATGTCAAATCTACCACCATTATCAGGAAGCTGCTGTTTTTCCCTCTGATGAGTGGCCACAGTGTTGTTCTCGCTCAGATGGAGGTGTTCGTTAGCCGTCTGAGGGTCAAAGGTGAGCGTGACAGCATCTACAATCAGATTTACCAGATTAGCATCAACACTTATGAAGCTGTTCCCGTCAGCATATGCATGTGGGACATAATATACTTTAGGGTAGTCACATACTTTTTAACTCTTTCCCCGCCATTGAAGGAATTTTCCGTAATTTATGAGACAACACTTCCCTGGCACTGACGGAAATTAATGGCTTTCCATGTTTTCACTGTTATACAGTAGGGGCGCTATTACCCATCTTTCTTTTGCTCAAAATGTTGCTGAAACCCACATTCAAGTGTTGATAAAAAAAGAATGCATGAAGTTAGAATAAAATGGTTATTTTGTTCAGAAGCAGAGGATTGTTTCTTTCTTTTGATATATTGCATTTTTAGATATGTATCCAACAAAATATTCTGTGGGCCATGAAATTTGTGTGAAAATGATAAAAAATGATCTGCCATCATGGGGCCAAGCCCTTCCAATGGTTCCATAGGTTCAAAAAGCAGCTGTGTGCAGCGTGCATCACACCGTATATAACGTCCATACCCATTTATTCTAGTTTATCATCATGGAGATTGTATTGTGTTATATTTCACCTTTATTCACAAGTGTTTCACCAAAAGCTTTATTAGTATTGTGTTGTGTTTTATATATGTTTATATCCATATTTATATTTTGTATTCTGTATTCACAGAACCACACATCTATGCACATTTAATAAAACCAACGATTTGGATTATAACCTGAGTGAGACATCATTGTTCTGACCGGACAAACTGTAGCCTTCAACCAAACCCGAACTAGCACTTAGAGTGAAGACTCACAGGATTTTTCAGTCGGAATCAGCATGAATGAAGGAACATAATGACATAAAGAAATCAAATTTTAAAATATGTTTCCAAAAGTTATAAGCATTTTTGCAACAAAAAAAAACATATATCTCTGGAACACTAGGGGGCGCTGTGTTCAAACTTCTCAGGTACCTTCAAGACATGCCACCTACCGGGATTTGTGCCGATATGTCAAATAGTTTAAATGATGTTGCAATTTATGACAAAATTCTAAATGGCCCAATGGTTTGAAATTTGGTTTTCATGACCTGTAGGTGCCACTGTTCCCAAGTTTGGCATATACCCTCAGATCATGGTTCAGATGAAGCATGCCAATTTTTGTTTTGATTGATTAAAGTTTGGCCAAAATACAGCCTCTGAACCAATTTTGGGTCAACCTCATTAAGTTTGCAACATCATAACTTTTGAACAAAGATGACAAAATCTGTTCAGTCATTTCTGTGCAGCACAGTCCAAAGACCATAAAGAGCCAATTTTCATAAGAATTGAACAAAATTTGAAGGAGTTACAAAAACACTGAATACTGTACTTTTCAAAATGGCCACTACTGTAATGGTCAAGTTTCAAGTCTCTGAGGGTCAAGTCAAGTTTCAAGTCTCTGAGGGTCAAGTCAAGTCAAGTCTCAAGTCTCTGAGGGTCAAGTCAAGTCAAGTTTCAAGTCTCTGAGGGTCAAGTCAAGTCTCAAGTCTTTAGGGTCCAAGTCAAGTCTCAAGTCTTTAGGGTCCAAGTCAAGTCTCAAGTCTTTAGGGTCCAAGTCCAAGTCAAGTCTCAAGTCTTTAGGGTCAAGTCAAGTCTCAAGTCTTTAGGGTCAAGTCAAGTCAAGTCTCAAGTCTTTAGGGTCCAAGTCAAGTCTCAAGTCTTTAGGGTCCAAGTCCAAGTCAAGTCTCAAGTCTTTAGGGTCCAAGTCAAGTCTCAAGTCTTTAGGGTCAAGTCAAGTCTCAAGTCTTTAGGGTCCAAGTCAAGTCTCAAGTCTTTAGGGTCCAAGTCAAGTCTCAAGTCTTTAGGGTCCAAGTCCAAGTCAAGTCTCAAGTCTTTAGGGTCCAAGTCAAGTCTCAAGTCTTTAGGGTCCAAGTCCAAGTCAAGTCTCAAGTCTTTAGGGTCCAAGTCAAGTCTCAAGTCTTTAGGGTCCAAGTCAAGTCTCAAGTCTTTAGGGTCCAAGTCAAGTCTCAAGTCTTTAGGGTCCAAGTCCAAGTCAAGTCTCAAGTCTTTAGGGTCCAAGTCAAGTCTCAAGTCTTTAGGGTCCAAGTCAAGTCTCAAGTCTTTAGGGTCCAAGTCAAGTCTTTGTTCTATTTTTAGCAATATTTTTTTTTCAGCTAGTTGTTATAATTAACAGTGTATTGAACGATCAAAACAGATTACTTTTACTTTAAAACTGCATAATAAAGCACACAAAATACTACTTCAATCATTACTATTACTTTTCAACTTTGTACAAAATTATACCATTTAGAACCACCACAAGGGGGGGAAAGTGCTGTGTATTTTGAGCTATTTGAGTTGCCGTAGTTTGCTGTAGATCTCAAGCAATGCTGGATAATGTAGTCTTCCATTGAGCGCCGGCGGTAACAAAACCTGTCTATGGACAAGCGTTATAGTAAACAACACAAAGAACAACATTTCCATCTTCGTTTGTGGAAATGAGTCGGACAGGGTCATAAATTGCGTATGAATGTGTTTGTGCAACCCAGATGCAAATTAACTTAGTAAATCTGGATTATATGCATATGTTAGCAAATAGCCTACTTTGGGGAAAAACATGAAAAGGACATGGAAATGTGTACTTCTTGAAAATGGAATGCAAGCAAGCCTCAGCTGCTGTGAACACCGCAGCTTCCCTTAGGATTAATTGATTGCTTTTCAAATTAAATGACAAAGTTTCGTAAGGTAAGGCTTGACTATATTGTTACTATTTGTTGCTAATTTATTTAACAGCAGTTTTCTAATGGGTGATGAATTTGCGTGCCTTCAGATGCGTCACGCACTCTCTGGCTTGGTGCATTTAGAAATGTTTTCTGATATTCGCGGCTGCAGCACATATTTGTGAATGAATGAATAGTAAAAGGTGGTGTTTCGTGCTGTCATGTGGGGTAGTAAATAGAGAACGTAATCGGGAATGCCGTGCCAAAAGACTTGCATTTTTTCCACAAGTCTCAGTCTTCAAGTCCATGTCAAGTCCAAGTCAAGTCTCGAGTCAAGTCTCAGGTCAGTTGTTCGCGAGTTCAAGTCAAGTCGCAAGTCATTTTTTTTTAGACTTAAGTGCGACTCGAGTCCAAGTCACAGACTCAAGTTTCATTTTCTAGATCAAAGGGTTCAAAAGTTATAACCATTTAACATGTGAATTTTTGAACTGGTGGTGGCTCTATAAAGTTAGACAGATTACTATCCATTACCATCACTACAAGTGTGCCAATTTTTTATCATTTTCGGTCCATAGGGTTGCCATAGACTCCCATTGGGAAGGAATAATACGAAAACTAACAATTACAATAGGTGCCATAGCCCCTTTGGGTCTACAATCTTGACAGTGATTTGAGAACATTCATGAGCATGTTTAAACTCACATTTGTAGAGTCCTGGTTGGTGACTGCAGAATCCCCCAGTGGAAATTCTAGTCAGAGAAGAGTGTTAAGATTACAATCACTCTGTTATACTTATTTAAGCACATTTTAAACATGAATATTATACTCTGATACTGGATGACAAAATAACCTGATACAACTCTATAAAAGTTTGTAATTTGGGGCACAAGACATGCTACAGTACCTCAGTGATGGCAGCTCATCCTTTAGAACTTCCTGTCCGATGTTTCCAAGATGATTATACCGCAGATCCAGCTCTCTCAGACATGAAGGATTGGCTTTCAAAGATGACACCAACTCATGAACTCCTTTAATTTGACAGCCTGAAAGTCTATAAAGCAAAAACAGTTCATTCATCATTATTTTCTTCATTCTAGTCAATTTGTCTTGTCGATTTTCAAATCATTCAAGTGCAAGACGATGCAAAAGAGAACTCTCTCAACCGAATTGAGTTTTTTTGTATCTTCTTACGCTTGAACAAACAAATACCTATCTTGGTGAGTATCCTCGTAAACACAGTTGGTCTTAAGTGAACGCAAAAAGTCGAGAAAGAAAATGCTTGTATCTATATTAGATCCATGTATGAGGTCTTAAAGTGACCGCAAACCACTGAAAAAATCCCTAGCGCTAAGCCCTGGTTAGTTTGACTTACTTCAGAACTTCAAGATGACATTTCTCGCTCTGCAGTCCAGATGAGAGAATCTTCACTCCTGAATCTCCCAGAGGATTGTTGCTGAGGTCCAGCTCTCTCAGATTCGTGTTTTCTCCTAAAAGCACATCCCTGATCAGCTCCATGTCCTGACTCTGGAGGTCATTGTGGCTGAGGTTTAGGATCTGAATCTGGCAGTTGGGATCACAGAGCGCAGTGGAAAGCTGGACCAGCATGGACCGTCCTGGAGCATTGTGGCTCAGATCAAGATGAGTCAGGAGAGAGTTTGGTGACCTCAGGTAAACTGTCAGGTTCTCACAGTGCTGCTCTGTAAACCCGCTTCCTTTGAGCCTGTCAGCATTCAAACTTACATTCAGCTTTGACCAAGAACATTATACGATACATTATGCAGACATTTACAGCATCTTAATACTTACAGAGCTCGCTTGAAGCACATGATGGCTGGGGAGAATCTCTGAAACCCTTCCAAAGTGATGTTGTATTTCCTGAGGTCAAACTCATCGTGCTTCATATCCGACATCCTAAACTGGAAAGCCAGAAGTGTGCACTGGAACAGTGTGAGAGGCTCTTTGGACTGCGAGCGTTCGAGATCTCGCATTTCCTGCAAAAATGACGTGTCCTTGAGCTCAATGAGGCAACGAACAAGACTAATGCATCTCTCAGAGGACAGACCTTTCCTCTTCAAAGACTTAATGTACGTGGTCACCTTTTTGTGACCGTCTGAACTACTCGCCCATAATGGAGGCAGGAGTCCTTCGAGTAGATCTCTGCTGGAATCGCAAGAAATACCAAAGAGAAAACAGACGAAAAGATCCAAGTGTCCATTTTCACTTTTCAAGGCCACATCAACCACATCTTTGAGAAGATCACACAAATTAGACTTCTGCCTCTTTTTAGCGGTCATTAAATTCAGGGAGTCTTGATTTCCTGATAGAAATGTGTAAAAAGCAAATAAGGCTGCAAAGAATTCCTGGACACTGAGATGGACGAAGGTGAAAAGTTTTCTCCTGTAATATCCAAATTTGCATTCTGTGACACAGGTAATGACACCAGGATATTGATTTGCTTCATCAACAGTGATATTATACTTCATCAAGTCTTCTTCCCTGAAGATGACATTCTGTTCCTTCAGCTGCCAGTATGCCAGCTCTGCCAGTTTCATAATGAGTTCATTGTGCTGCATGAGAGCATCTCGTTGTGACAGTTCTTCCCTTTGATATTTCTTGTGGCTCAACCCGAGCTGAATGAGCATATAGTGGATGTACATTTCCGTCAGATTTGAGGGCATGTTCCTATCTTTATTTTGTCCTGCAATTATGTCTTTAAGAACAACCACTGAAATGTAACAAAACAGAGGTATGTGGCACAATATCCACAGGCTCTTTTGAGACTTTAGGTGACAGATGATGTCTTTGGTTAGCTTTTTGGCTAGCTCTGGATCCTCAAGTTGCCTCTTGAAGTACTCCTCCTTTTGCTTGTCTCTGAATCCTCTGATCTGTGTGATGTATCCATTTGAGAAGATCTCACTCGGAAGCTGTCCGGCTGCGACGGGCCGGCTGGTGATCCACAGGTGAGCGGATGGAAGCAGTTTTCCTCGTAGAAGGTTTACTAGAAGGACATCCACTGTGGCTTCTTCAGTTACACCTGACAAAGGGCAGCTTTGAAAGTTCAAAGGCTTTTTATATTCATCCAGACCATCTAAGATTAACAGAACTTTCCTATCACATATCCATTCAGAGATCTGTCTCGCCTCGTTAAACTCGGGGTAAAAGACACAAAGCAAGTCAAAAAGACTCTTTTCTCCTTCGAGCAAGTTCAGCTCTCGGAACGGGAGCAGTAACACAAGCTCTAGATCTGGATTGGCTTCTCCGCTCGCCCAGTCGAGGACAAACTTCTGAACGGTGATCGTTTTCCCAATTCCAGCAATTCCTTTGGTTAAAATGGTTATCATGGTTCTATTTTCATCTGTGGGCGGCTGAAGGATTTCATTGTAGTTTATGACTCTCTGCGCTGATGTGTTTGAATCACACGTCGTCTCGATCTGCCAGATCTCATGTTCTCTATTGACGGGGTCAGACTCGTCATTGACGATAAACAGTTCAGTGTAGATCTTGTTTAGAGAGACCGACTGCGGTGCACTTCCCTCCAAAATCCTCTCAGCGTCACGCCGCATTCTTGATTTGATCTTATTCTTCACATTCTGAAGAATTTCTAAAAATCAGGACAAAGTTGGGAAGGGTTATTATTAACAGGAGCATCACGCTTATGAATGCACAGTGTTCTACAACAAGAGATCTTACCATATTTGTTTACCGGGGTAGAGTGAGACACCTGTGGCCGAAAAACAAAAACAAATACTCATACATAGATATATATATAACATACACAAACCATTTCTTAAATGAGCAACCGTTTCTTAAATGATCAGACACTCACCACATGTAGGTTCGTGTTAACATCACCAGCTATGATGTTTCCGACCATGTTTGGAGCAAGTATTGATCCACCATTCCTCTGGTCAATGGTAATGTTACGCTGGTTTAAGTTCTGACGGTCTTCGGACAATGGTTGGTTATTATTATGCTGTTGTTGTGGAAGGTTGTTATGCATTCCAGAATGTGTTTGAATGCGGTCACCATCTGTTTTAAAGATAACTAATTTAATACATAACCAAAACAGTGTAAATATTATAGTATAAAACTTATTAAAGATTGAGAAGCATATTGTCTAATAATAAAGTAAATTATAAATCTTTCCTACTTTTGGTATGCATCTTTTTTCTGATTTTTTTTACTATGGACTTGGCCATTTTTAATGTTTTTTTCTCTCCACATTTATTCTGTAGTTCCATTAGGGTGTCTTCCAAACTCCCTGTGGTTCTTCTCCAGCTGTGTTGAGCAAAGATAAACAGTTATAAGAATACAGTTTATGTACAAAGCAAAAATTATATCCAAAATAAAGGTTGGTCATTGGTTGTTAGGGTTAGATACACCTTAATTTATCATACATGAGACCCAAGTTCAAATATTCCCTTTTTCAAAGTCCAGTTAAGATCATAAATATGGCAACAAATTGCCAGGTTGCATTGCAACATTATCAAATCTCTCTCTACTTTTTTCTTCTTTTTGAAAGTTGTAAACTATGTGAACTCTTTTGTGGCGTTTTTCTTTTGCTATTTGAGCAAAATGGAACACAAAAGTCTCTCATTCACCAATATAGAAGTTTAGCCAACTATGACATCTTCCGCTTCTGAGAAACATGGAGATGTGAAAAGGATCAACTGCAGTTTCTCCCATTCATAAGTAATGGGAGTGAACCGTCTTTCTATGTCTATAGTCTTTGGCTAAACTCTGCAGGACAGTGGCCCTTCAAGACCGAGTTTGGACACCACTAGTTTTGAGCGTTTTTTCCTCAGTAAAACCCTAACCTAATCCTAACCCACAGCATACATCAGACCAATAACGAAATAATTCTGGATGAGTATTCACTTCAACTGACCGTTCCACAATAATTTATTTTGATCATATAGTTCTACATGAGCCTTATAAACTCATAGGTTTAGGGCTTAGGCAGGGCCGTATTAACATAAGGGCTAGGTGGGGCTGAAGCCCCAGGGCCCGAGCACGGAGGGGGCCCGTGATTGGCCGAGGAAATGATTGACAGCCGATTGGGAGCACCTGAACTTTTCCTGGTGGGCCGCTCGCTAAACCCCACCACACCCCCACATATTAAGCACTGTTATGGGAAACAAACACCAAAAAGCAGGTGATGAAACGGCGCTACCTGATTAAACATGCGCGCATCCAGCAGTCGCACCGCGAGAGCAGCTGGATCATCTTACGCACAGCGCTGACGAACTCGTTCGGCGCTTTCGCCGATCTACTGAAGTGAAAACGAGCGCCAGGCAATTGCTTTACCCATTTGAATTTGATACAAGCGGATGTGTTGAGGTAACTATAGGCTACAAGACTGTAATCATGGCTGTAGCCAGCTATGAGGTCACCAAGGTCTGGACCTCTGTATTTTTCCGAAGTGTATATAATAAATGTTGTGAAATAATTGACTAATAGTCTATTAACACTACTTTAGTGCTGCAAGGATATCTTCTTATCTGAGCTGCCAGCGGCCTGTCACCGCTCGTCAATGTCAAAATATTTGAGATGACCAATCAGATTAAAGTAGGCGGGCTTAGACAGAAGCGCGACGCTTCAGTAAACGTTGCGAGATGTAAGTAGCTAAACTAAACATTTCATATATGACAGCTGTTTTAGGATAGAAATGTTAAACAACCGACAAAAATAATCAGGCAAACTAATGAAAATGTGTCTAATTTCGCCATTTTGAATTTTAAAAATGACATTAACGAAGCTGATTTCATCAGATTAGGCATAAGATAATTAATGTGTGTGTACATATTGTGAATTAATTTATTAAACTTATTTACCTAGCGTTCGTAGCCTTCAGTGAATTAACTTGTCTAAGAAAATGCTTAATAAAATATAGGCTAAATATCAGTCAGAGCTCAGCTTTAGGAGGGGAAGAGACAGGGCAGATGATTGAGTGGCCGAAATTTTCGGTGCATTCCTATTATATATAGAAATAAATCTTTTTTTTATTTTTTTTTTATAATTGGTTTGATAAAAATATACTTTTAGTGAGTCAACTTTTAGATGACAGGGGTGTCTTGCTCGCTTATGAGCACTTTATGCATACCTTCTCTATCCCAATCCCTCCAAGAGAGTATGCCATTGTTTTTGGTGCAATTCCTGATTGTGTCAAACCTGGCCCTAAAGGTCCTTTTTGCTCTGCTCCTATTTTTGACAGCACTAATCTATTTGTTGATCAATGTCAAAAATTCTTAACAGAGCTCAGATTTCTTTACCTGCTTGTGTACGTTTTTGGAATAACAAATTTAATGATATAGTGTGGGGTGATTGTGTGTATTCCAAAGTATTTTGGGTTGACTTTGTTAAAAACTATCTATCTTCAAACTTTTGTATGGTGACTCTATGAAATTAGATCCTTATCATTTTAAATTGTACTTAATTTACTGCTTTTTCTTGTTAAATTTTATATTCACAAAGGTACATTTTCAAAGAAAAATCCTTTTTTTGTGTAGTATGATAAGTATCTAAACTCCTTGAGAAACTCTAAAAACTCTAATGCATAAAACTATGTTATGGTGTAAAAGATATAAGCTATTTTAATATTCTTTATGGTTTTGTCTTTTGTTTTGTAACCCTCATTATTGACTATTTTTGTATGTGTTATTGTTGCATAATATATATATATATATACACATATCGTTGTGTAATCGCATAGTATCTACCTGCTCAAGATCTTGTTGAGTTTCTTCTGTAATAAATAGCGAGTCGGCTCACTCAGATCACTCACATCCATCGCTGCTCTGTTGTTTGTTTCTGACTGACTTCAACCGCTCAAATTTCAAAGTTCAAACTGCAAAAGCGCGCCAACAGCAGCCCACGGAGATGTGACGTGCGAGCGGGCGATCGTAAAGCACTTTCGATTCACTTAAAACAAATGCGTCTGATGATTCGACATTATGGTCGACTTTATTCCTTTATGACTCTGTTTTTCGGGTTCAGCATTTAATATTACAGATCATGGTTTTATTATGTTACACTTAATTGTTTTAAGATCTTAAAGCGCTTTTTGTTTGCCTTAAACACGACAGCTTTGTGTTTTTATGTTAGATTTCATATCGGTTTTTTTCTATAATAGATTTAATTTTACTGCTCAATTCCCTTTACAGATGTGAATCTGTTTGATTATTCATTTATTCCAATGCAAATAACTAAAATAAAGTAAAACTCGAGTTTTTTTGTAAACCCAACAACTACAATATGTGTGTGTTTCAAAACAACAAGTTTATTCATGATAAAAGTCTGTGCGCTCTAAACTACAGAGCAAAATTATACACTGAAAGAAAGAGAATACTTAAATTTTGATTGATTTGCTATATTTTGCCTTTAAATATATTCCTGTTGTTTTAATAATAATAATAATAGTGTTTTATCTACACAGCACTTTTCAAGGCACAAACTGAAACTGTATTACCCAGAGTTCAGCTGTGTTTCCTGCAGTCACCAGCAGATGGAGACACGCGACAGCGTCATCACTGACGCGCATGCGCAGAACACAGCTCAGCCTCTGATCGCATATGAGTGACAGATGTTTGTTAGAGCGCACTGAGAGACTCTGTTTAGGTGTGTTGTGATAAAAACATCCAGCAGATGGCGCTTTGTCTTGAAATGGCGTTTCCCCTCAGCTCAACTCCAACAGCAACGTCACAGGGTTTGGCGGGAATTTCAAAGGTAAGCATGTTTTTGTGTAAACACATTATAGTTTCAAAGATGAACAAAATTATATAACTTCATACAACAATAAACAGTCCAATAAGGGTCAAATAATGTTCTAAAAACATGCTCTATCAAATGGTATGTTTGTCCGTTTAAGGTCAAAGTAATGCATACACACACCAGACCTTCATTTATACAGCGCTTTTTACAACACAGATTGCTTCAAAGCGGCTTCACAGTGATCATAGGAAATTCATTTTGTTTTTGATGAAAAGTTTGAGATTAATTTCTGTTGTAAAAACTGATTAGTTATTTCATTTGGCGCCACTTAAACAACACCATCCTCAGCTAAAACAGAAAACCCCCAGTGCGCTCCGGACCCCATCCGCACGGGAGCAGCTTCTGGTGCCCGAGAACGCAAACCATGAAATAGGTTTGAAACTATACCGTCATTATCCCCGCGCAAACCCCTAAACAGTCGAATCTGTGGAAACGGCGGCGGCATGTACGCAAACATTACGTGTTCAGCCTATAGGCAAGCGTGTTGAATACGTGTGTGTGCATGTGTGTTTATCTGTACAGAGGGGAAGGGAGAGTCTAATCTAAATCTAAAGGATCGCCTGCAGTTGATTTTGATATTCTAGGTATTATCAACTGGCCAGAGTTTTGAGACCGCAATAGACGTGATGGAGTATAATGCGTTAAGAGCTCGCTCAAGTACTGGGACCGATCAGGAATAACATTATGACCACTGACAGGTGAAGTGAATAACACTGATGATCTCTTCATCACCTGTTAGTGGGTGGGATATATTAGGCAGCAAGTGAACATTTTGTCCTCAAAGTTGATGTGTTAGAAGCAGGAAAAATGGGCAAGCGTAAGGATTTGAGCGAGTTTGACAAGGGCCAAATTGTGATGGCTAGACGACTGGGTCAGAGCATCTCCAAAACTGCAGCTCTTGTGGGGTGTTCCCGGTCTGCAGTGGTCAGGATCTATCAAAAGTGCTCCAAGGAAGGAACAGTGGAGAACCGGAGACAGGGTCATGGGCGGCCAAGGCTCATTGATGCACGTGGGGAGCGAAGGCTGGCCCGTGTGGTCCGATCAAACAGACGAGCTACTGGAGCTCAAATTGCTCCAGAAGTTAATGCTGGTTCTGATAGAAAGGTGTCAGAATACACAGTGCATCTCAGTTTGTTGCGTATGGGGCTGCATAGCCGCTGACCAGTCAGGGTGCCCATGCTGACCCCTGTCCACCGCCGAAAGCACCA
>CM077213.1:395812-408312 GCA_039654625.1 Rhinogobio ventralis | reverse complement strand
GCGAGAGACCAGACGTGTTGAGGTGAGACGCTTCACACACGAACATGCTGCTGTGTTACGATCGCTGTGAGTTCGTGTGTGTGAGACGCAGTGGGTGTGTGTCTGTGTTTCTAAAGGTGACACACACATGTCAGACCGGAGACAGTGTGTGTCAGACAGACGGCGTCTTTGGATCTGTGTGTTTTGCATCAGGATGAAGGACAGATTGTGCTGACGATGGTTCTTGTGTTTCTGCTGTCAGACGGATGGAGGACTCACACACTCACACACTCACAGCTGGCAGATGTTTACTCAAACTGTTATATAGTCTGAAATATTGATATTTCAATAAGTACTTGCCTGTTTTGACAGTGCACTGCAAAAAAAATGCATTCACTGGAGAAGCAAAATGACTGATTTTATTAAGTTGTTAAGATATGAAGTTGTTTTCTGAAAAAATCATTGAGTTTGTGTTTAAAACAATACTAACATAATTAATATTTTCCCTTTGAATGGTGCAGACTTCATATCTTCAATGATTTTGCTTCTCAAATAAATGCATCGTGATTTAAGAAGTTTAGATATTTGTAACATGTTTTGCAGTGTGAGCAGGTCTGTTGTGTGTGTGTGTGTGTGTGTGTGTGTGTGTGCTAAGCAGTTATTCGCTGCACGGAATCCCTTCTGTCACAGTGTTTAATGACAGAATGAAGTGTATAATGTTGGTGATGGGAGTATTTCCTGTCTTGCGCAGAAGAGTGTGTGTTTGCTGGTGTTGTTGTGCATGTGATCCGGTTCTCCGGACAGAAGCTAATGAGCGGCCGACGCAGGCTCAGGTGTCCGAGCTTTCGCCGGCTGGCTTTAGAGAGCAGTGTGTGTGAGAGATGGATGAGACAGTGATACGCGCTGGCTGAGCTCCCGTTATTCCGGCCATGTGGCTCTGATATCCACAAACACTGCCACAGAACTGTGAATGTCCTTCCACAGGATCCGTCTCTCTCTGAACGGCGTTTAATCCGCGGTCAGAGCCAGATCTGATCCGACAGATGAGCGTTTCTAATCCAGGCTCGCAGTCTGTCAGCAGTCGGACCTTCTGCTGTGATTACAGATGAACAGCGGTCGGCTCATGTCAGGACCGGGTTTGGTTCTTCTCTTTAACCGGTTCAGATGAAGGACGCTTTGACTGAGGAGCAGAAACAGATTCCTCTGTAGTCACAATGACCCTGAAATATTAATATGACCAAAACTTTCTCAAAACGATCTAAACATGCTTAAAACAAGTATATTTACTTAAAGGGATAGTTCACCCAAAAATGAAAATTACCCCATGATTTACTCACCCTCAACTCATCCTAGGTGTGTATGACTTTCTTCTTTTAGACGAACACCATCATAAAAGTGCATCCATAGCACGGCTTTACTAACAAGAAGAACAAATAAATAAACAGATAAAGCTACAACAGAAAACTGACGGATGTCTAAACTTTATCTAAACCTGTCATTGATGCCAAACAGCTCATCAATAACTGGAATTTAGGCTTTTTTTAAATATACATTTTTAACAAATGTTTGTTAAATGTGGTACTGCTGTAAATTAATGTTTGACATTAGACTCTGCGCATTTCTAGCCCAAACAAACTTATGCATAAACAAACGCCCTTTGCACACGGCATATTCAGAAAAAAACCCCTATTTCATAGCACAGAACATTAAATTATGTAATACATACTCTAAATTCAGGAACACTGAATAAACGTCTTCATGGAAACACTGTGATTTATGAAGTAGGCATGTCATGTAATATTTGGAGGAGCAGCATTCTGACGAGAAAATGACACCTCTGGCCATTGCGTTGGGTCGTTTGTCCATTCACAGATAGTGTACGGACAATCCCAGCCAATCAGTTTTTCTATGTATCTTACTCTGTCGAGCAGCAGAAGTGATTCTACGTAGGATATACTGGGGTTAACACCATGCTTTTCCAGTCAGGGGGAAAAGATTGTTTCCCCCACGCCGACTCCACCGCACGCCACGCCGACCCCGCCCCACACCACGCCCCCACGCCAACTCCACCGTATGCCACGCCCCCACGCAGTCTCCGACCCCGCCCCACACCACGCCCCCACGTCGACTCCACCCTACGCCATGCCCCCACTCAGTCTCCGCCCCCACACCACGCCCCCACGCCGACCCCGCCCCACGCCACTGTAGTTGTTGCTGAGACTGGAAGAGTTTGGTTGGTGTTGTTCATGTGGAGAAGACGCTGTTTTCTGCTGCCAAAGCAAACCCATGGGGTGTTATGGGAAGTGTTCCCGGTTCCGGCTGACCTAGTTAATGCAGCCTAACAATCATTTAACTGATTTGAATAATATAAATTGATAATGTTTTATGTGTATGCCATAGTAAAGAGATGTGTTTTTAGTCTAGATTTAAACTGACAGAGTGTGTCTGCTTCCCGAACAATGCTAGGAAGGCTGTTCCAGAGTTTGGGTGCTAAATAGGAAAAGGATCGACCGCCTGCAGTTGATTTTGATATTCTAGGTATTATCAACTGGCCAGAGTTTTGAGACCGCAATAGACGTGATGGAGTATAATGCGTTAAGAGCTCGCTCAAGTACTGGGGAGCTAAACCATTTAGTGCTTTGTAAGTAATTAGCAAGATTTTAAAATGTATGCGATGTTTAATAGGGAGCCAGTGCAGTGTTGACAGAACCGGGCTAATATGGTCATAATTCCTGGTTCTAGTAAGAACTCGAGCTGCTGCGTTTTGGACCAGCTGCAGTTTATTTATTAAGCGAGCAGGGCAACCACCCAGTAGAGCATTACAATAATCTAGCCTTGAGGTCATGAACACATGAACTAACTGTTCAGCATTTTGCATTGAGAGCATAATGAAATGTTAGTAAATGTAGCTCCAAATCAAATGAAGTCAGCTCTATTTCTATATACAGACTCTGATTCAGAGCAGCTTCACTGTGATCAACAGTAAAATCACAGTTAAAATTCACCAATTATGAAACTAAGTCAATCTCAGCTCTACTGAAGACAATAGAGTCATTATTCAGATCATATTTTGTACACGCATCAAATACTGAGACATTCAACTTTTATTCGCACATAATTTGTAAAAATGTGTATTAAATGACAGAAATGTGAAACAGGAGCATCTTCACGTCTGGTCAGGTGTTGTGTTTTTCCTCTGGATTCCCAGCGTTCAGTGTGTGACGCTGTGAGTCTTAACTCCTCCTGGCGTCTGCCGTCCTCCTCCGGTTAGTGTGATTGACAGGATTGGGGAACTGGAGCAGCTGCCGGTAATTACGGTTCGGATTAAACATGTCCAACACGTGTTCTGTGTAAATAAAACATCCCGTTTAATGTTGTACATGCAGCAGAGATTCTCCTGGCAGGTCTCCTCACATATCAGTGACGTGTGAGGTTAAACCTGCTGTTTCTCAGACGCTCTGAGAGGTTTATCACGCCTGCGTTCATCACCTGTTGAGCCGGAGCAAAGGCTCTTAAAGCAGCTGGAAAATTCAGTAAACCACCGCCTTACCTGACGAGTTATACTCACTGCTCTTCCTCAGTGTTTCTGTCTTATTTTCCAGCACAAATATCTAACATTCTTAAATTAAGGCCCCTAAAACGTCATTGTCGTGTAAATTAAGGGCCAAAATAGTAAAACAACACTGATTCTGAAGGGTAACTATAGTAACGGTGGTGTGTGGATGTTTTGTGAGGTTGTCACGGCAGTGGCTGATGTGTTCAGATAATCCGACAGGTGTGTTTGAGATCCGACAGGTGTGTGTGAGGGGTCAGCGACGCTCCGTTTTAGATCAGGGATCCTGTTTCCCGTGCGGATGCCACTGAGAGCGCTCTGGGAAAAAGACTATTTATACCAATCAGAGGAGCGAACGCTCGACCAGCATCTCTCACACTGATTACTGAGGCTTATTCTGGATCAGGAGATCTGATGAAGCATGTGTGTGTGTGTGTGTGTGAGTGTGTTTGTTTTTGTGATTTGTGAGGACACAAATGTGTATAATGACACAGGTATTACACTGGTATTACGACATAAACATGAAATATGAGGACATTTCCTGTGTCCTCATAATAAAAATAGCTTTAAAAACATACTAAACAATGTTTTATTAAAAATGTAAAAATGCAGAATGTTTCCTGTGTAAGTGTGTGTGTGTGATGGGTAGGTTTAGGGGTAGTGTGTGTGAGTGTGTGTGTGTGTGTGTGTGTGTGTGAGTGCAGTGCTCACTCTTGTTCTGTGAGTTTGCTCTCTTCAGATCCCATCATGTCAGTGTGTATTTGAGCGTCTCATTGTAACGCCGTCTCTCAGCATGAGTTCGTCCGTATGGATAAATTTACCCGCTGCGACTTCACATCAGGGGCTCTAATTGTTCAGAAGTGCAGATTGTCGCTGTGCTGGTCATGATTTGCAGTGTTAGGGCCGGTCTCCAGGGATCAGGGGCCTAATTCTGCCCAGCGGGTTCGGCGTGTCTGCGCGGCTTCGTTCCTCTCCGGCATTTGTCAGATGACAGCAGCAATTATCAAGCTATTTTCTGTCTTTGACCCGCAGGTCTGTGACGCAGAAACACACGGTCCGGCCGCAGCCTGCGTGATCAGCACACACACACACACACACACACACACACACACACTCACATATACGCACACTCTCACTCACACACACACACACACACTCTCTCTCTCTCACACACACACACACACACACACACACACACACAGTCACAGTGCGCAGAAGTTTATTAATTAATTTCTGCAGCTTCATGGAATGGGTTTCCATGGCCGAGCAGCTCATCCAAGCCTTACATCACCAAGAGCAATGCAAAGCGTGGGATGCAGTGGGGTAAAGCACGCCACCACTGGACTCTAGAGCAGTGAGACGTGTTCTCTGGAGTGACCAATCACGCTTCTCTGTCTGCCAATCCCATGGACGAGTCTGGGTTTGGCGGTTGCCAGGGGAACGGGACTTGCCTGACTGCATTGTGCCAAGTGTAAAGTTTGGTGTAGGGGGGATTATGGGGTGGGGTTGTTTTTCAGGGGTTGGGCTTGGCCATTTAGTTCCAGTGAAAGGAACTCTTAATGCTTCAACATACTAAGACATTTTGGACAATTTCATGCTCCCAACTTTGCGGGAAAAGTTTGGGGATGGCCCCTTCCTGTCCCAACATGACTGCGCTCCAGTGCACAAAGCGTCGGTCCATAAAGACATGGATGAGCGAGTTTGGTGTGGAGGAACTTGACTGGCCTGCACAGAGTCCTGACCTCATCCCGATAGAACACCTTTGGGATGAATTAGAGCGGAGACTGCGAGCCAGGCCTTCTCGTCCAACATCAGTGCCTGACCTCACAAATGCGCTTCTAGAAGAATGGTCAAAAATTCCCATAAACACACTCCTAAACCTTGTGGAAAGCCTTCCCAGAAGAGTTGAAGCTGTTAGAGCTGCAAAGGGAGGGCCAACTCCATATTAAACCCTACGGATTAAGAATGGGATGACATTAAAGCTCATGTGCATGTAAAGGCAGGCGTCACAAAACTTTTGGTAATAATAGTGTAGATTGATAAATAAATAAGATGGTGATAACTAGAACAATAATGAAAACTATAACTATAATAACTGTAATGTTAGTGATAACTATAATAGCGGTAACTGTAACGGCATCTATAATGATAACTGTAATAAGGATAACAATAACTATTAGCGTCTACACCAGTGCACAATATCATTCTGTGGATTCTCAGTTTGTTGTCTGTCTCTTTAAAGCAGGATGGATTCTGATTGGCTGTCAGTGTTTTTATCGTTCCTCTGTCGTTATTATTGTAGTTGTGCTGTGAACTCTACGTTTTTAGAGTTAGAACTATTTTAATATTTGTATCTTTATGTCATAAGTGACATCAGCCACTATATTTAAAACAACGTTACATTGAACTAAAAATGCACAGTAGAGCTTCAATGCCTCTGTTTATGATTATATACCGCGTGCGGTTTCACGCGTGGTTTCTTCAGACAGTGTACAGTAAATACAGTGCAGACTTTCATTGATCTGAAGGACATGCTAAATGCTTCCGATTGATCTCCGTGAGGATCTGAGAGCAGATGTTCCTGCAGACAGGAAGTGATGTGCATCGGCAGAGCTCCTGTTCTCTGATCTGAGGTCATTTGCAGACGCTCTTCAGTGTGTGTGTGTGTGTGTGTGTGTCAGACGTGTGCCGATGGATTTCTGACCTATTGATCAGGCAAGATGTTACGGCTCCCGTTACACACCAGGTCATCAGTCAGCCATCTGTGTCTCTACTGATGGAGTGTGTGCATGTAAAGCAAATCCCGAAGTGCTCAGACAGATGGCCAGTTTCATAAAGTCTGTGGTGTGAGACGCACTTAAAGGATTAGTGAACATTTCCTGATCATTTACTCGTCCCATCTCATCCAAGATGTTCATGTCTTAAGAATAAGAAATTAAGTTTTTTGAGGAAAACATTCCAGGATTTTTCTCCACATAATGGACTTCAATGGGAACCAACGGCTGAAGGTCCAAATCAATGCAGTTTCAGAGGAAGGGCTTCAGAGGCTCTGATCCCAGAGGAATAGGGTCTGATCCAGACAAACCATCCGCCATTTTCAAAAAATAAACATTTATATACTTTTTAACCTCGAATGCGTGACTTTGGTGTTGTGCTTCTTCACGGCGTATGACGTCATCACGTGGGAAGGTCACGCGTGACGTCAGTGCCGGAAAGCTTCATCTCATGTTCTTCTCCAACTTTAAAATCGTCCGACATCGCTGTTTTACCTTTATTTTTGTAAAGGGTTTGATTTAGTCTTTGCACGCTCATTTTAACACTGGGTCGGTTCTTCACCTACGTCACGCGTGACCTTCCCGACGTGATGACGTCATACACCGTGAAGAAGCACAACACCAAAGTCACGCATTCGAGGTTAAAAAGTATATAAATGTTTATTTTTTGAAAATGGCGGATGGTTTGTCTGGATCAGACCCTATTCCTCTGGGATCAGAGCCTCTGAAGCCCTTCCTCTGAAACTGCATTGATTTGGACCTTCAGCCGTTGGTTCCCATTGAAGTCCATTATGTGGAGAAAAATCCTGGAATGTTTTCCTCAAAAAACTTAATTTCTTTTCCACTGAAGAAAGAAAGACATGAACATCTTTGATGAGATGGGGCGAGGAAACTATCAGGAAATGTTCATTTTTAACTAATCCTTTAATCAATCAGAAGAGCACCAGTCATATCATCCAGCGTATGGACGTCTGATATTTATGCACATGGTCCGTACTGCATGTCCGGTCTGCATCCGTGTAGCCGGTATTCTGTGCGTCTCTCACCCTTCGCTCAGTGTCGGGTGTCGGGTGACCCTAATTTTAGCCGCGCGGCTGCGCCAGACTCGAACATCACAGATTCACATGTGTTTGGTTCAGTGTCTGAAGCTCCCACTGCACCTGCTCATTCAGACATGCGTTAATTACCAGAGCTCATGCATTAATTACTGACTCTGAGCGTTTAGACCGACGCTCACGGATTCACACACACGTTTATGATCAGAAGAAAACAGAACGTCTTTAATAATGTTCTGAAAATGTTAGAAGAACGCTTTTTAAATGTTGCTCTTGTTTCAGAACATTCAAAAGTAACATTCCCTAATGTTTGAAGAATGATACAATGGAACGTTTTGAATGTTTAGAGAACATTCTGAAATAACGTTTTTATAACGTTAGCAAAACGTTCTTAGAACTCATTTGTGTAAAAAAGGTTGTTTAATCTTCTGTGTGAATGTCTGAACTGAAATGTTAAAACGGCTGCTTGATTCGTCACTGGAACTGTGGAGTTGGTGCAGTGCATTATGGGATACAGTATCTCATGCTTTATGCGCCGGGTGTTTCCAGGAACACTGTAGATCTGTGCTGTGTGTGAACTGTGTGTATTACACAGCAGGATGAGTCTTGTGTTGTGAACACACTCTCTCTTTCACACACACACACTCACTCTCTCTCACACACACTCACTCTCTCACACTCACTCTCTCTCACACACACTCACTCTCTCTCACACACACTCACTCTCTCACACACACTCACTCTCTCTCACACTCACTCTCTCTCACACACACTCACTCTCTCTCACACACACTCACTCTCTCTCACACACACTCTCTCTCACACACACTCACTCTCTCTCAAACACACACACACACAGACACACAGATGTGATGCTGACTCATTAGCATTAGAGGAGTTTGACTGCTGCCATCTGCTGGTTAGTGTGAGCGAGTGTGTGTGTGAGAGAGTGTGTGTGTGGGATCGGTGCATCTCATGCTACAGTCAGACCTATACGATTTTGACATGATTACGCCCTGAATGAAAAATTACACAATAATCAACGTTTAATGTGTGTGTTGTGTGTGTCGCTTTAAAGATCAGTGTTCACTCTTCAAACTAAAGCTTCCTGAAGTTCAGTCATTCATGACAAACACACACACACACACACACACACACACACACGACAAACACACACACACACACACACACACATGACAAACACACACACACACACACATGACACACACACACATGACAAACGCGCACACACACACACAACAAACACACACACACACACAACAAACACACACACACACACACGACAAACACACACACACACACACATGACAAACACACACACACACACACACACACGACAAACACACACACACAACAAACACACACACACACACGACAAACACACACACACACACACATGACAAACACACACACACACGGCAAACACACACACACACGACAAACACACACACACACACACGACAAACACACACACACACATGACACACACACACACACATGACAAACACACACACGCACACGCACACATGACAAACACACACACACACACACACACACACACAACACACACACGACACACACACACATGACAAACACACACACACACACATGACAAACACACACATGACAAACACACACACACACACACGACAAACACACACACACACACACACACACACATGACAAACACACACACACACACACACACACACATGACAAACACACACACACACACACACATGACAAACACACACACATGACAAACACACACACACACACACACACACACATGACAAACACACACACACACATGACAAACACACACACACACACATGACAAACACACACACACACGACAAACACACACACACACATGACAAACACACACACGACAAACACACACACGACAAACACACACACACACGACAAACACACACGACAAACACACACACACACATGACAAACACACACACACACAACAAACACAGACACAACAAACACACACACACACACATGACAAACACACACACACACATGACAAACACACACACACACATGACAAACACACACACACACACGACAAACACACACACACACATGACAAACACACACACGACAAACACACACACACACGACAAACACACACGACAAACACACACACACACACATGACAAACACACACATACACAACAAACACAGACACAACAAACACACACACACACACACATGACAAACACACACACACATGACAAACACACACACACACACACATGACAAACACACACACACACACACAACAAACACACACACACACATGACAAACACACACACACACACACACACACACACACACGACAAACACACACACACACATGACAAACACACACACACACACACACACACATGACAAACACACACACACACACATGACAAACACACACACACACACACAGCAAACACACACACACACACACACACGACAAACACACACACACATGACAAACACACACACACACACATGAAAAACACACACACACACACACACACATGACAAACACACACACACACACATGACAAACACACACACACACACATGACAAACACACACACATGACACACACACACACACACACACACACGACACACACACACACACACATGACACACACACACACAACAAACACACACACACACAACAAACACACACACACACACACACACGACAAACACACACACACACACACATGACAAACACACACACACACACGACAAACACACACACACAACAAACACACACACACACACGACAAACACACACACACACACACATGACAAACACACACACACACATGGCAAACACACACACACACACACGACAAACACACACACACACACACGACAAACACACACACACACATGGCACACACACACACACGACAAACACGCACACGCACACATGACAAACACACACACACACACACACACACACACACGACACACACACGACAAACACACACACACACGACAAACACACACGACAAACACACACACACACACACATGACAAACACACACACACACAACAAACACAGACACAACAAACACACACACACACACACATGACAAACACACACACACATGACAAACACACACACACACACATGACAAACACACACACACACACACAACAAACACACACACACACATGACAAACACACACACACACACACACACACACACGACAAACACACACACACATGACAAACACACACACACACATGACAAACACACACACACACACACACACACACACATGACAAACACACACACACACATGACAAACACACACACACACACGGCAAACACACACACACACACACATGACAAACACACACACACACACACACATGACAAACACACACACACACACATGACAAACACACACACACACACGGCAAACACACACACACACACACACACACGACAAACACACACACACATGACAAACACACACACACACACATGAAAAACACACACACACACACACACACACATGACAAACACACACACACACACATGACAAACACACACACATGACAAACACACACACACACACGACAAACACACACACATGACAAACACACACACACACACACACACACACATGACAAACACACACACACACATGACAAACACACACACACACACACACACACGGCAAACACACACACACACACATGACAAACACACACACACATGACAAACACACACACACACACGACAAACACACACACACACATGACAAACACACACACGACAAACACACACACACACGACAAACACACACACACACACGACAAACACACACACACACACATGACAAACACACACACACACAACAAACACAGACACAACAAACACACACACACACACACACACACATGACAAACACACACACACATGACAAACACACACACACACACATGACAAACACACACACACACACACACACAACAAACACACACACACACACGACAAACACACACACACACACACACACACACGACAAACACACACACACGACAAACACACACACACATGACAAACACACACACACACATGACAAACACACACACACACACACACACACACATGACAAACACACACACACACACACACATGACAAACACACACACACACACGGCAAACACACACACACACACACACACATGACAAACACACACACACACACACACATGACAAACACACACACACACACATGACAAACACACACACACACACACACGGCAAACACACACACACACACACACACACGACAAACACACACACATGACAAACACACACACACACACACACACACACATGAAAAACACACACACACACATGACAAACACACACACACACACATGGCAAACACACACACATGACAAACACACACACACACACGACAAACACACACACGACAAACACACACACACACGACAAACACACACACACACACGACAAACACACACACACACACATGACAAACACACACACACACAACAAACACAGACACAACAAACACACACACACACACACACACACACACGACAAACACACACACACATGACAAACACACACACACACACATGACAAACACACACACACACACACACAACAAACACACACACACACACGACAAACACACACACACACACACACGACAAACACACACACACGACAAACACACACACACATGACAAACACACACACACACATGACAAACACACACACACACACACACACACATGACAAACACACACACACACACACACATGACAAACACACACACACACACACACGGCAAACACACACACACACACACACATGACAAACACACACACACACACATGACAAACACACACACACACACATGACAAACACACACACACACACACGGCAAACACACACACACACACACACACACGACAAACACACACACATGACAAACACACACACACACACACACACATGAAAAACACACACACACACATGACAAACACACACACACACACACACACGACAAACACACACACATGACAAACACACACACACA
>CM077213.1:378312-380812 GCA_039654625.1 Rhinogobio ventralis | reverse complement strand
TTCTTGAGCTCGAATGGAACCCACCACCGTGTCCCAAACCTTCGCAGCTGGACGATTGGTATTTTGGGGCGGCCCGTGCTGGTTCTCAGCACCCCGCCCCAGTGCCTTTCTTTCCAGAAGAGCACGAAGAGGTTACCAGATCATGGACGGCACCTTTTTCTGTCCGAAACCGGTCTGGTGCCTTTTCCTCCCTCACTACCTTTTCCTGCCTTTTCCTCCCTCCCTTGTACAGATAAAAACGTTATCGAAATGATCGGAAACGACTAAAAACGCTGTATTATGCATGCCAGACAAGTAATTTGGCGGTCATTTTGTAAAGAAAATGATACGCCTGCGCACACACGTATTTAAACGCTCTCACAGATTCATGTTTTTTTTACGTTTACACAAAGATGATAAAGGTATTGTTTCAAAACTATTTCAAAACCTGTTTCTGGGTTTGCGTTCGTGCGGATGAGCGCCAGGAACGCATTGAGAGTAATATAACTAATGATAACTAAATAACTAATGATTATTTACAACGGAAATTAATCAATCAAAAACTTACTTTAGCTGGACAAGAGCTGATGTACAGCCAAAACAATCTCTCTTCCCAGTGGAGCGGTCGGTGGCGTGGAATTGTGTCCCAAGACCACTACCTCCTGGCGGGGAAATCCGCGCTTCCCCTCCCGAGTGTGTACGTTTTCGTCCTGTCTAGTGTGCAAGGCTTACACAGCTTACACAGCCACTCTCACGTGGTCCTGGGACCCCGGCCTGGATACATGCCCAAGGTTCCTACCACTCCCTTCAGGGTTAAGGTGGTGAACCTGCAAGCACTGCCTTTGGAGGAGGCAGACCCAGTCCTGGCTTTTCTCTGTCCCGTCCGCTCCCTGCGGTTATACGTGGACAGAACACAAAGCTTTAGGACCTCAGACCAGCTCTTCGTCTGTTACAGAGGCAGAAAAAGGGAAAGGCTGTCTCCAAACAGAGGTTAGCCCACCGTCTCCAAACAGAGGTTAGCCTTGTCGCTTTGGGCTGCGAACACACTCAACCAGAAGTGTTGCTTCCTCCTGGGCGCTGGCTCCAGGCACCTCACTGACAGATATATGCAGAGCTGCAGGCTGGGCGACACCCAACACTAGATTCTATATCCTTCGTTTAGAGCCCGGATCCTCCCGTGTACTCGCCCCCAGTGGTAACACTCCGTGTCGGCTTGCAAGCCACTCCCACGGGCTGGGCTGGATACATGCGTCTTTTGCTCCAGTAGAGTTCCCCAGAAATGGCTAACCCTGTTGAGTTCCTCCGTCACCCCCGGCAGTCAGACATGGCGGAGCGCCTGATGCCAGGCCTACTCTCGTATGCACTGGAAACCTGTGTTAGGCTGGGTGTCCATATGATCCCTGCGGCGACCCTATGGCTACCCTGTCGACTAGCCCGTGTCTTTCCCTTGAGAGAGTCCACTCTGTCGTCTCTGCTGGTGTTCTTTCCCTCCTAGAACTAGGCTGGAACCACCCCAGAGACTTCCATATGTTGTACGACGGTGGCTA
Source organism: Rhinogobio ventralis (assembly GCA_039654625.1). NCBI lineage: Eukaryota > Metazoa > Chordata > Actinopteri > Cypriniformes > Gobionidae > Rhinogobio > Rhinogobio ventralis. Next base: position 379,286 of record CM077213.1, on the reverse strand, counting down.
GTCCATATGTGCAACGCTTTCCCAGCGTTATCCAGTAATCACAGCGGTGACTGAACTTCTTCGAGCCCTGACTTCCACAGTCGGGGGGCGGACCAGGAGGCTCAGGCTGAGTGCTGGACGGGTCAGCAACTGTGGAGTGTTGGTAGATATCCCCAATTCGTTGGTCAATTCCGACATGATCCTTCGGAAATCATATTAGAATCCCTGATTGCCATTCACATGGGAAACACACTGCGTCTCAGGACTGTAATCGAGCTGATGATGTCATCAGATGGATGACACACCGACTGAACGTTGCAAACAAAAGACAAACACAGATGCATTTATATTCATTATGACAGAGAGACATTGTTTATCGTATGTTTATAAGAATCCAGAGGAGATGATGTTGTGCTGTTATTACCCATGAGTCCTGCATAACTGGACCTGAGAGCCAATCAGAACCAGACAGTCTGAGGTCAAAGGTTGTGTGTGTGAATCTGGGAATATCCAGATTATATCATTTGAAAAAATGATTCATGAATGATGTAGTGGTTCACTGTAAGTCTGATGTTAGTAAAGGTAGTGTTAGTCATTATAATGAACTCGAGTTTAAAACAAAAGATCCGATCAGACGTGTTCGTTCGTTCGAGTCTGATGAACTGAATCACATCCGTTTTAGCTGCAAACACTGTACTGGAACGACACAGACACACACACTCACACACTCTCACACACACACACTCACTCTCTCACACACACACACACACACACTCTTGAGCAGTGAGATCATCAGCTCATATGGGTTCAGTTATGATGTCATTCTTGTCAGGTAATCAGCTGCAGCCGCGAGAACCATATAAACATCTGGCTGTTTCTTTAAACACACACACACACATACATGCATTATCAATCGCAGACACACACACACACACACACACATTATCAATCGCAGACACACAGTGACATTCTATGATGGTTCAGACACTCAGTCC
>CM077213.1:343312-375812 GCA_039654625.1 Rhinogobio ventralis | reverse complement strand
TGATGGATGGATGCACTTTTATGATGGATGGATGCACGTTTATATGGTGGATGGATGCACTTTTATGATGATAGTTGCACTTTTATGATGGATGGATGCACTTTTATGATGATAGTTGCACTTTTATGATGGATGGATGCACTTTTATGATGATGGATGCACTTTTATGATGATAGTTGCACTTTTATGATGGATGGATGCACTTTTATGATGGATGGATGCACGTTTATATGGTGGATGGATGCACTTTTATGATGGATGGATGCACTTTTATGGTGGATGGATGCACTTTTATGATTGATGGATGCACTTTTATGATGATAGATGCACTTTTATGATGGATGGATGCACTTTTATGATGGATGGATGCACTTTTATGATGATAGATGCACTTTTATGATGGATGGATGCACTTTTATGATGATAGATGCACTTTTATGATGGATGGATGCACTTTTATGATGGATGGATGCACTTTTATGATGATAGATGCACTTTTATGATGGATGGATGCACTTTTATGATGATAGATGGATGGATGCACTTTTATGGACTTCAAAACAGAAACATCCATTCACTGCCATTACACACCTGGGATGACTTGAGGGAGAGTAAATCATGAGATAATTTTCATTTTTGGGTGAACTATCCCTTTAATAACCGTCTCAATCTGCTGCCCTCTGCTGGACAAACATCACTGAGTGAACGGATGTTTGAGTTGAGATGAGTCTTTTATCCCATAATGCTTTAATTATGAGCATTCAGTGCGAGCTCAGCGGCATCCATCTCGTGTGCAAGCTTTTAGGACATTGTTGTCACAGATAATATCACAGAAACACACAAATGGCGTGACTTTAAGTCATTTAAATCTAGTCGAGTTTTCCCGCGTTCTCTCAGTTCGTCTTGAGATTTCACACACCCTTATTCATGACAACATAGCTTTTCCAACTCCATATTAAAGTCTTTTTTCCATGGCATAGACTTTTCCTCACTTTTCTCTGTAAAAATCTTGGCTCTCGGGAGCGAGTCCAAGTCGATCGGGCGGTCCGAGGTTAAAACAGGGAAGGGACGGAGCGTTTCTCTGTAATGGACGTCTCCTGGTTTCCTGAGCTGCTTTAGGCCCGCCGGACGCTCGCGATGGCCTCGGTGAACGGCGCTTTAGCTTCCGTCATGTTTCTGTGTCCTCATCAGCTCCACAGGAGAAGCGCCATGAGTTTATGTTTAGATTGATCTCACTGTTTAATCCAGAATGTGCTTCAGTGGTTAGAAGATTGAGTAAATGAGAGTCACAGTATTTACATGATCACAGAAGACGGGTCATTTCCTCCCGGGGGGCTGCTGACAATCACAGGTTGTGTCTCAATTAACATATTTCAGCTACACAGTAAAAGTAAGCACTTCAGCATTGGGAAAGCTATCATTATTACTGCACTAAATCCACTGGAAAGAGTATATAATCCAGGCATTGGCACACTGTTTCTCAGAATGCGCTGGTTTTAATCCCGCATACTGATTAGGACGGATGGTATGTAAACTGCAATGCAAAGATTGCATAAATCTAGGGCTGTGCGATTAATCGTATTTTGGCTTCCGGCGATTATGAAAACGGTTATTGTGCCGCACTTTCCTCTCCTTCACAGCGGGAAGTTCCTCACTAAGCCAAACTTGAAGTGGAAGTGCTGTGTGTAAGTTTTTGACTCTACTGAAAATACCATAATATGTTTGCAGATATTTAGGAAATGCTGAGTTCACATGCTCACAATGCTACAGCCGGTTATTCTACTCTGAAATGTGCGTTCCGTGTGGGAATGTCTGACTCCACCCACTGCCAGTTTACCCAATAGTATTTCGACAGCACAGGTTGCCAGTTGGTGGAAAACACATCGTATTGCAGCCATGGAAACCAGCAAACAAACTGGGTCAGAGATCGCAGATTCTACCCGACCTAAAGAGCCTCGACATGGGTTAGTCTAGGTAAATCTCCTCACCTTCCATTGTCAAGTGCGCTCGTTCCTGTTGTGTGTCCTCAGACTGGCAACCCGCGCGAGCGTTGAGTCTGAGGAGGAGGGGGCGGGGCAAACTATATTTTGAATTTGGACTGCAGTACCCATTACAACCACTAGCTGTCATTCTTACATACAGCACCTTTAACATCCAAATCAGCCGAATAAGAGAGTGATGTTAAATGCAGTCTACTGTTGCTAAACTGCGGGACATGATTGATATTAAACAGCGTTATTAAAAGCGAATTAAGCCGCAAAAGAGACTGTTCCCTAGACGACCACCTGTGCGTGTGTAACAGTGTATTGGATCCGTGCGTTCGCTCTTAAAGTGACAGCAGCCTAATAAACCTGCTGTCTAAAGAAAAGACTTGTTATTGAATGAATAACTTTTGTAGTTTTAAGTATTAGTCTATATTTAATGTATACATGTATTACTTTATTCAGTTTTTGTTGTAGGCTATTGCTGATCTGAACACCACTGTAACCTCAAGCAAATTTCACTGACATTTAAAATGACTTCACCCACTAATAACCGTGTTAAATAATTGTGATTTCAATATTGACCAAAATAGTAGTTCTCGAACAGCCCTACATAAATCTGTCATGCCAATAAATCCCAGAGATATGAGGTTGTTCAGATTGTGAACACATGCATCAGCGTGTGTGTTCTGACCCGGCGACGGCAGATAATGAGCTCACATTACAGCATTTGTGAGCCGTTAGCACAATAGCGTTTCAATCTTACGCACTTCAACTCTTGACTTTCGCTTCCTTCTGTTAATGGTGAACCACAGCTTTAGTGAAGTCACAAAGAGAGGAACAGCGGAGCATCTGTAGCGAGGACGGCCTCACATGCGCTCCCGTAACCGAGCACACTGGTTCAGTAGGACAGCGCGCAGTGATTATAATACTGTATTTTTAGAATCTGACCTTTATTTTCTATCGCCGTTCTGTTATTATTAAACTGATTTTCCATTACTTTTAAGTGGCTGAAGCCACGTATGAGTGACACACACATGGAAGCATGCGGACGCACTTTCATACGCCTCGGACCGCTGACATCATCCTTGTCCACTGCTGGTTAGGAGCCTCTGAAAGAGGTTTTGTTTACTTAGCCAGTAATGGCCTCTGGAGGAGGGGGAATTCCTTAAAATATAAAACCACTGAAGGAAGGTGGTGGTGTTCATGGGTGTGTGTGTGTGGGGGGGGCAGAGGAACCCCCTTATTAAGAGTCTTTTTCCATTTCCACTCTAATGTGCCTTCTGTAGTGCAGGTTGGCAGCTGCGTCCTGTAGTCAAAACACCCTCCACCGCTGGAGCAGGGAAACGTGTGCCAGCCGCCATGACCCCTCCGTACCTCTGGAACACACACTGCCCCACTTTTACTGACAATTAGACCTCGATATGTCCTCATATGTAGTGTTAATTTCATCAGCTATTTTTTTATTTAGTCTCAGTCTTAGTCCTGTGACAAATGTGCTTTTTAGTTTTGATCATATTTAGTCAGCCATGTCCTGTTTTTGTTAGGTCAAGTTTTAGTAACTAAATATCTGAGCATTTTCGTCATGCTGCATTGGTAATCCTGATTATTTTGATCATTATTTTTCTACATTTCATCTGAATTGTTGCACTTTCACCTATAAGCACAAATACGCATGCTTTATTTGACCTCATCTAGTTTAATGATTTATTATAGGCTGTTTATCATATAGGCCTCATGGAAAAACTTCAAACAGTGAAATTTAATGCTTTTCTATTAGAACAACAGCAAAAAAGACTTTGTATTGTCACACAGAGGTTGTGTAAGTGCAGTTATTAAGCATCAACAATCGCAGATAGTCGAGAGATCATGTTTGGATTTATTAACAACACGTGTCCTAGCAGCCGCCGAGCGAACGCACAGCGTAACGTCAGAACATCATTTTCAACACACTCAAATGTATCTATTATAATAAACAGAGCTGCGTTACCTCATACTCATGACCGGAAAAGCGGAAATGGTGCCGGCGACTGTGGCATCTCGCGAGGCGTGTGTTGCGTTCATCTCATTAACAATCGCTCCAGCGGCCTCGCTCAGCTCCACAGCACTCGGCTCTGCTTCATACTACAGTAACGTTAATAATCGCATCCATGAACATGATTTCTGCCCGAGTCCTATCCCGATTCTTTCCCACCGGCTGTGAGTTGAAGACCACATGTCCCAAGACTCTGCGCTCAAACTTGCCGTCATCAAACTACGTCTTTGTTTTGAATAGGCGACCTCTAGCGGACGGAAAAGTTACATAGTGCACCTTTAATTGAATCATCAAAGGTCAGCAGCAAGTACATTGGTCAATAAAATGAGATTAAATGCATAAAATATTTGTTTTATTTAACATTTAATTATTGGAGGTTTGCATAGTACTTTGAATCTGAATATCTTTTGTGCAAGTGAGATGAGTAAATGCATGCTCACATTTAGTCTTGAACTACAATAACCCTCATGTTTACACACAACGCCTCTGCACTTAATCACGATTTCTCTCAACGTGTGTACAGGAGAGCTGCCAGTCAATAAATTGGAAAACAAAGTAACTTGTGTTACTTATTTGAAAAAGTAACTCAGATATTTTGTTGTAAATTTAAAAGTAATGCGTTACTTTATTAGTTACTTAAAAAAAGTAATCTGATTACGTAACTGTACGTTTAAAATGTTATGTTTTTAAAAAACAAAACAGTCTGTCTGCACGTCTGATCTTAATCTTTTCATATTTTCTTGTCTGTTGCCAGATTGAAACTGCTCATTGATCAGGAAAAGACATACCAGGAGAGGAAGGAAGAAGAGAACACTAAGAAAGTCACAAGTCTTAAGGACGAGCTAACCAAGCTAAAGTCCTTTGCCCTCCTGGTGGTCGATGAACAGCAGCGCCTCACAGATCAGCTGACCCAACAAACATCCAAGGTCCAGGAGCTCCAGAACACTGCCACTCAGGCCCAAGACGAGCTGAGTTCCACCCAATCCCGGTTGCAAGAAGAGGAGAACAAAGTCCGTCGATTGGAGGAGGAGTTACGCAACCAGGCCTGCCATTTCCACCAAGAGCAGGAAGCCATGACCGCCAAACTGACCAATGAAGATGCCCAGAACAGACAGCTACGGCAGAAGCTGTCCTCACTCAGCCGGCAGTTAGATGAGCTGGAAGAAACCAACAAGACCCTGCACAGAGCTGAGGAGGAACTGCTGGAGCTACGGGATAAAATCAGCCGCGGGGAGTGTGGCAACTCCAGCCTAGTGGCGGAGGTGGAGGAGTTGAGGAAACGAGTGCTTGAAATGGAAGGGAAGGATGAGGAGCTGATCAAGATGGAGGACATGTGCAGGGACCTCCACAGAAAGCTGGAGAAGGAGTCGAGCCAGGGATGTAGCTTAAAAGCGGAGGTGGAAAAGCTGAATCACAGAATTATGGAGCTGGAGAAGCTAGAGGACGCCTTTGGGAAGAGCAAGCAGGAGTGCAGTTCACTGAAAAGCAACCTGGAGAAAGAGCGGACCATGACTAAACACATGTCCAATGAGCTAGATGTGCTGAGAGTCAGAATCAAAGAGCTTGAGGCTACCGAGGTTCATTTGGAGAAGATGGAGTTGACACTGAAAGAGGATCTAACAAAACTGAAGACACTGACCGTCATGCTCGTGGATGAGAGAAAAGCTATGGCCGAAAAGTTAAAGCTGATGGAGGACAAAGTGCTAAACAGCACTGGCAAACTGCAGGCGGAACAAGACAAAGTCAACACTGTCACTGAAAAACTGATCGAAGAGAGCAAGAAAACTCTGCGTTCAAAGGCCGAGCTGGAGGAGAAGATGTGTGTTGCCACTCGGGAGAGGGATGAGCTCAAAGCTAAGCTGAAAACGGAAGAAGAGAAAAACGGTGACCTTCAGTCCAAGGTCAGCATGATGAAAAAGAGGCTTCAATCACTGGAAGCAGTGGAAAGAGAGTTATTGAGGAGCAAATCCAAAGAGGATTTGAAGAGTCCAGGTCCTTACCGCTACCAACAGGAGGACAACAAGGTGAAAGATTTGACCCAGGAAGTGGAGCGCCTCAGGAGGAAGTTAAAGGATATGAAGGTGGTTGAGGGTGACCTTTTGAAGACTGAAGATGAGTTTGAATCCCTGGAGAAGAGATACTCCAATGAGCAGGAACGAGCAAAAGTCCTGATGGAGGAACTGGAGATGTCCAGGAAGGAGTTGTCCAAGTACCAGTTGGCTGAGAAAGAGGAGTCTAACCAAGAGCACATCCTGTACAAACGTCTGAAAGAGGAAGAGGCCAAATCCAGTCATCTCACTAGAGAGGTAGAAGCCCTGAAAGAGAAGATCCACGAGTACATGGGCACCGAGGAATCCATCTGCCGCTTGAAGACAGACCACACGACCCTACAGAGAAAACTCACCCAGCAAGAGGTCAGGAATAAAGAGCTGGCCAGAGAGATGGAGAGCCTTACGCGAGAGCTGGAGAGATACCGTCGCTTCAGCAAGAGCCTGCGACCGGGCATGAACGGAAGGCGTTTCTCAGATCTACAAGTCTCGACAAAGGAGGTGCAGACGGATCCAGCAGACGGCCTGTCCCCAAACTACAGGAATCTAGCACCGCTGGAACGTGCCCTGGTCAACGGCAAGCTGTACGTGGAGAGCGATCCAGAGGACGAGGCCAATTACAACGAGATCAACCTCACAAAATGCTCTCCGTCGCTCATGAACAATGTCAACAACCTTAACAACAACATGAGAAGAGTAAGGGGCCCTTTCCTTAAGACCAGAGAAAGCCATCATCCAGTGAATGGCAAGATGCAACCGAGACAGAACGGTAATCAGGTTCAGCAGGGGGACGTGTTCCTCACACACAGTCCAGGACAACCTCTGCATATCAAAGTGACCCCTGACCACGGGCTCAACACAGCAACTCTTGAGATCACCAGTCCCACCTCAGAGAGCGCCCAGTCCTATACAAGCACGGCGGTCATCCCGACAAGTGGTGCCCCTCCAAAACAGCGAATCACAATCCTCCAGAACTCACCGATCTCACCTTCCAACAAGCCCAAGGGTTCTCCTCCTCCGGAGAGTCCCTGCAGCCCCGGCACACCTGATCGCTCCATGTCCCCGCTCACCATGGCCGCCTATTCACAAACTCTATCTTCCGAGTCCTGCGGATCGGTGACCCCAGACCGAGCCATGTCGCCCATTCAGATCGTGTCCGTCACCACTGGAACCCCTGACCGGTCCGAGCCGGTGGAGCTTGTGGGAGGTCATACGGTGTTCCGCGTGAGCCCGGAAAGGCAGAACAGCTGGCAACTACAGCGGTCCAACAGCTCAGGTCCAAGTGTCATTACCACTGACGACAACAAAATCCATATTCACTTAGGGAGCCCCTACATTCAGGCCGTGAACACTACAGGCAAATCCATCAGCCCCTATTACTCCCTCGGGCCGGAGCAAAGAATTCCAGTGTTAACCAATGGCACTCCAGCCAAAGCCAACAACAAAATCACAAGCAGCATCGTGATAAAACCCACATCCAGTCCCATCTCACGGCCCTCACAAATTACAGTAAGTAATATCTGTGACTGACCCAAACTGACTAGTGTTTGATTAGTGACTGTAGAGTGTCCCCTGATCGACCCCTGGCCCCGTGATCCACCTCACCCTCAGATCTGATGTTCTGATGTTAACCAGTGCAACTGTAGTTTGTTTCTGTTTGATTAATAATGAGATGTTTATGTGCATGAAATGTAAAACAAACACACATAACGAGAACACGAGCACTTGTGCCTTTTCACTTCACTTTGAGTTTAAGTGCACTTACTGTTTTTTTGCTAGACAGCAAATTATCCTGTACCATTAAAGTTCACTGATTGATGTACAATTGCATTTTTGGTTTATTTTTCATTTTCCTCTTACATTTTATGTTGGGTTTCTGTTAATAATTAAAATGGGATTGTTAACAATAGCTTAATTTATTATTATTTGATGGAGTTGATGCATTCTGATGAGGTACACATGCACATATACATTGTGTAATATTGCATGATTTCCTGTATTAGTTGCTTTTTATTGGACAACATTTAACCATTAATAAGACATGTACAAAGTTCTGTCATGAAACTCTAGATGGCGCAGGCTAATAGGTCCTTAACTCAACCTGCTTGCCATCACATCATTATGTACAGGGCACAGCTGATTGGTTCCTGCTGTATCAGCCAATGAGCTCGCTGCTCAACCTTCCAATACCTGGTTAGCATTTGCCTTAGCAGTGCAGTTTGCTTTCAGAAACCCTCCTCCTCCCCAGCTCCACCTGTATAAATCTGCTACAGGTCATTCATGTACGCTCTATTGTACAGCAGCAGTTCTAATCCGCCACGACCAAACACATCCACATGGTCATACCCATTACCATGCCAAACACTCTGAGAGTTGTCATGACAGAAATAGGATTACATTTACAAAGTCAATTATTCCTGCACACAGAGAAAAAGGGTGTCAAAATTTTACCTTAATTTTAGCTTGTCACTGTGGCAGTACCCTTAAAAGGACATCTTTGTACCTTTTTTATTCCTAAAAGGTGCTATTAGTACCTTAGAGTACAAATACAAAGGGTCCTAACACACACAGTTTCTGCCAGTCTCGTGTTAATCTTGAGTATCTATAGAGTAGTGTTGATCCTTCATATCTCCCAAGAGTCTTTAGTTCATCATATTTATAAAAGACAGATGCACTGTACCGATCCTTTCAGAAAACAGCCGAGCTTGTGGAGGCGTGCAGTGGGCGGAGCTATAGAGTCACAAACATACAAACACACACACACTATACGTTGGTGTTGTTCACATTATATGCACTTACGCGCCGATTGCCAACAAAACACACACATTTGATGCAGTTTCACTCACGCCTGCGGTTTCCACTCATGACCGGGAGCAAACACACACACTTGCAGAACTCCGGAAACACAAACTGCATCCACTGTTGAACAAGGTGATCTTTCCCTTACCCCAGAAACACACTTCTTTAGTGACATTGTTGATCTTGTGTCTAAAAACACAACGCCAGCGCCGCCGACGGCTCCCGTAACCCGAACGAAGTCTGATGATGTGTGTGTGTGTGTGTGTGTGCTCATCTGAGAGAAGTGTCCATATAAGGACTTCCGCCCTTTATGACGTCATACAGGGCCGTACTCGGAAAAAAAAACTTTTCAAAACTTGTTTTAATCCTGAAGGAGTGTATTTGGCACAGAAATAGTGTAAATAAGGCAGAATGCAGGAAATAGCATTAGACATCCCCTTCAAGGTACTACTATGAACCTTTTTGTGGTACACAAAAAAGATGTCCTTTTAAGGGTTCTGCCCCAGTGACAAGCTGTTGTAACTCTAAAGGTACAATTCTGATACCCTTTTTCTGGTGTGTGAACACTGTGAACACCATCATCATCCTCCGCTCTCACGGAGAGAATAATCTGCAGTCTTCTGTAGTGATATCATGGAAAAGTCTCCGCGTCTGCATGTTCATCTGCTGCCGCATGAGAAACTTTATAGCTCTGCAGTGTGTAGAAACTTAACGCATTAACTTGAGTTTGCATGCACTGGTCAGAAAGTGTTTGGCAGTACATCGAAACGAAATCACTGTCAAACACACGTCTCTGCCTGTAACATTACAGCATGCTATAGAAAGTGTTCTTTTTAATGAATCGGCTCTCTCTCTCACACACACACGTGTACATGGACTATATCAAGCGTTAAATTGATTCAGGCTGGAATTTGTGCCGTCTGGAGTGTGTATCCTCTGGTTGTCTGGCTAAACAAACTGCCGTTCATGGAGGGCTGGGGAACAGCTGTGATTATGCAGCGAGACGATGTCTCATCAGCCCTGTTAGTGAATCTCACACACACACACACACACACACTCATTCAGCCTGTATCGATGCAGTGTGTGCCGTAGAGATGACACGGAGGAACGACACGATGCATGATGGGACTGAAGGAATCTTCTTGCTTTTCATACCATTCCATTATTCAACACTGTTTCCCTAAACATCTTAAAACAAGATACATGTACTAAAGCAATGATTTTACTTTCAGAGAAATCTAACTCGTTTTAAGCAAAATGTCACAAAACTGTTAAATCAAGACGTCAGTTCCTGTCATTTTGCTTCTCCAGTAAATGTGTGTGTGACTCTGAGGAAGAATATGATTTTTTTGCAGTGTACTTACGGCTGAGAGCACATTTATAGACCCAGGGTTTCTGAAGGTAAATTAAAGACCTTTTTATTAAAGAAAATGTAAGGAATAAACTGAAGGGGAAACACGTCGATATGTTCTCTAAATGTAAATGAGTGACATTTCTAACAGATCTCCATCACTTTTTAATTCATTTTACAAAAAATAGCTTAAAGTTTGAGAATCTTGTGATTTTATGATTAAAACAAGAGCAAATATCTGCCGATGTCCTCATAAAAATCAATGTTCACACCCAATGACAGATATTTGTTCTTGTTTTAAGCACAAACTCACTTCATTTGTTCAGTTTCTCAGAAAACAAGACTTCACTTCTTCATGTTGCGTGTCATTAATGAATCCCGATTTAAGGATGTTTGGATATTTGTGCTGGAAAACAGAAATCCTGAGGAGGAACATCATTTCTGCAGCGCATGCAGTTTAATTTAGTGCCTTATGAAATCTGCTTTATAGTTTATTCTGTTTTAATTTCTCTGGACTCTGCTTTAATGGTCAGATTAAATGTGATTGACTCTGTTCATCTCCAGAACACAAATGAGGATATTTGTAATGAAATGGGATTTCTGTCCTCCATTGACAGTCTAAGCAACTTCAGAAAGTTCATAAAGAGAAACTGATCCGTACGGATCGAGCGGATTATTCCAGATGTTCTGAAGAGACTCCATGGCTTTATATGATGAAGGAAAGTCTGACGGGTTTGAGCGACATTAGGGCGAGGAAATGATCACAGGATTCTCATTAATGGGGGAGCTGGCCCTTTAAGAGACTGACCTACTTTTGATTTATTCATACAAAATTTGACAAATTCTGTGTCATTCCGCATTATACAGTAAATGAAATTTTTATGAATGGATTCTGCAATCCTGTCCACGTTTTCTGCATCGCAGAAATCATAGAGCCCTAATTTAATGCCATTATATTGCGATTTTCTGCTCCAATTTCATAATTTTTTAAGGCCTTAATTTGTGGAAGGTCAAATTAAGACTTTTTTAAGACCCGCAGAAACCCTGAGTAACAGACACACATGATTACACTGCAATACGTCATGTTCTTCCTCAGTGTTTTCCAGCACAAATATCTAAACATCCTTAAAACAAGATATATACTGGAGAAGCAACATGACTGAAGATGTTAAGTCTTGAATGTATAAAAATTTGAGTGAGTTTGAAAAGAAAGAGAAAACTGACTCCACTGGCAGATATTTATTCTTGTTTTAAGCACAAACTCACTTCATTGTGATGCATTTAAAAGCCTCTAAAACATCAAACCTTTATGTGATTTGTTCGTGATCACTCAGATCTGCTGAAGGGACGCGTTACACAATCAAACCGGTCCGAGTTCCTTCAGCAGAAGAGCGCGGTTGCCCAAACAAAAGCCTTGTTTAGTTTCCATGGTGACAGCAGCTCCAGCTCCTACGGGTCCAGAGGCAGGACACTTTTAATTAGTGCTCATTATGTGCATGTACGTGCCCTCTGACTCGACCCGCGGGGGTTTGTGCCGCGTTACCCGAGCCGAAACACAGCCTGACCCACATTTGAGCATTTTTGATGGCTGACGTAAAGCTGCAGGCTGGTGGTTTGGAGAGCGCGTTCTGCAGTTAAGACTCCAGACAGTGAGGAACTGACTCTGGATCTGAAGCGCTGACGTCACTCTCTGGCAGAGCGTCTGCTGATCGTGCAGGAATGAGATCCGTCACACACACACACTGTTCCAAACATCACGTCTCAAACACACACATCATTCTCCCTGCACAGAGTGTGCTAGATTTCCTCGGCTTTTTCTTTACGGATCACAAATGAAAAGACAAGTGAACATGTTCTTGCTGAGATAGAGAAGCACGAGGACTTGTGTGTCTGTACTAGAGCTGGTGTGTTTGTGTGTGTGTGACAGCGCCATCTTCTGGTCATCTCAACACCACACACATCTGTATAATCTCTCAGGACCCAGCTAACAAAAATACCCATTTACACCAAGAACTATAACTATATTAGCGTCCACATCGTTCTGTTTATTACTACAGCTTTGTCGTCTGTCGCTTTAAATGCTCGCGCTCGTTACAGCAGGATGGATTCTGATTGGCTGTCAGTGATATCATTTATCTGTGCCGTTATCGTTATAGATGGTACGTCACTTCCCCGTTTTGCAGTTAATAGGCGAAAACTTGAGTAAAACAAACGATTATCAGTTTAAACTAAAGGTTGGACTCGATATAGTGTTCCTTACACCTTACCAAAGATACTGACATGCAGACAGGAATCGTGTTTCTTGACATGAGCCTGATTTCAACGTAAGGGAACTACATGAAGCAAATTTGCCTGTGAACGCTTTATAAACAATATGTGACCCCGGAGCACAACACCAGTCCTGATCTCACGGGTGTATCTGTGACCCCGGAGCACAACACCAGTCCTGTGTCTCACGGGTGTATCTGTGACCCCGGAGCTCAACACCAGTCCTGTGTCTCACGGGTGTATCTGTGACCCCGGAGCACAACACCAGTCCTGTGTCTCACGGGTGTATCTGTGACCCTGGAGCTCAACACCAGTCCTGCGTCTCACGGGTGTATCTGTGACCCCGGAGCACAACACCAGTCCTGTGTCTCACGGGTGTATCTGTGACCCCGGAGCTCAACACCAGTCCTGCGTCTCACGGGTGTATCTGTGACCCCGGAGCACAACACCAGTCCTGTGTCTCACGGGTGTATCTGTGACCCCTGGAGCTCAACACCAGTCCTGTGTCTCACGGGTGTATCTGTGACCCCGGAGCACAACACCAGTCCTGTGTCTCACGGGTGTGTCTGTGACCCCGGAGCTCAACACCAGTCCTGCGTCTCACGGGTGTATCTGTGACCCCTGAGCACAACACCAGTCCTGATCTCACGGGTGTATCTGTGACCCCGGAGCACAACACCAGTCCTGTGTCTCACGGGTGTGTCTGTGACCCCGGAGCTCAACACCAGTCCTGCGTCTCACTGGTGTATCTGTGACCCCTGAGCACAACACCAGTCCTGTGTCTCACGGGTGTATCTGTGACCCCGGAGCTCAACACCAGTCCTGCGTCTCACGGGTGTATCTGTGACCCCTGAGCTCAACACCAGTCCTGCGTCTCAAGGGTGTGTCTGTGACCCCTGAGCTCAACACCAGTCCTGCGTCTCACGGGTGTATCTGTGACCCCTGAGCACAACACCAGTCCTGATCTCACGGGTGTATCTGTGACCCCGGAGCACAACACCAGTCCTGTGTCTCACGGGTGTGTCTGTGACCCCGGAGCTCAACACCAGTCCTGCGTCTCACTGGTGTATCTGTGACCCCTGAGCACAACACCAGTCCTGTGTCTCACGGGTGTATCTGTGACCCTGGAGCTCAACACCAGTCCTGCGTCTCACGGGTGTATCTGTGACCCCGGAGCTCAACAGCAGTCCTGATCTCACGGGTGTGTCTGTGGCAATAGCCAACAAACATTGAATGGGTCAAAATTATCAATTTTTCTTTTATGCCAAAAATCATTGGAATATTAAGATCATGTTCCATGAAGATATTCTGTAAATGTCCTACCGTAAATATATTATAAATGTATTATTAGTAGTAATATGCATTGCTAAGGACTTCATTTGGACAACTTTAAAGGAGATTTTCTCAATATTTAGATTTTATTGCACCCTCAGATTCCAGATTTTCAAATAGCTCGGCTAAATATTGTCCTAACAAACCACACATCAATGGGAAGATTATTTATAAAAAAAATGTAATTGACCCTTATGACTGGTTTTGTGGTCCAGGGACCAGGGTCACATATATAGGTCTAAATCCATCATGTCCAGCCCTAAAACTCATAGTTTTCATCAGTGTTTATTTAAAAACATCAAATTAGGCAGAATATATGAAATATTTAATTGATGAGTTGTCAGTACAATATATAACAATATAATATATATGGTAGTGGCTGACACAGGACAAAGATGTGGTCGTCTGAGACAGCAGAGAGTAGCTAGCGCTCTGTAGAGAAGTTTGTCCCTTTAGGGCTACTGTAGAAACACGGCGGAGCAAAATGGTGACTTCACTGTAAAGGACCCGCGGTGTGTGTAGATAGAAACGGCTCATTTTAAGGTAATAAAAACATAACAGTCTTTATACACCACTAAAAACATAGTTATGTATATTAAATGGCATTTCTGTCAATAGATCCTCATAAATACTACACACTACACCTTTAAGTAAGCATGTATTTTAATTGCTCTGAAATGTAAATATTTGATTAAGCTAATTCATGCATTTAACTTAAAAATATCATGTAATCTCAAAATTTTTGTAGTGGAAACTTGACTAGCTTTAACTAGCTAATTCAATAAATGCCACCTTACTAATTGGTGACAATGTTTTGGTAGCATTAGCATAGCACTTGCTGAATGAGGACAGCATTTAACATATATCTGTTCTCAAACTAAGCTCACGCTCCACTTGCTCCACAAAAAACCCCAACATAACAGAAACTCCTCTAAACTATAGCATAACAAAACATTAAACACAACTAAATCTCGCACTTAACGTTAATCTTGCACAAAAACCATAATATAACACTTAATTTGGGCATTTACGGTCCCTTTTGAGTGTCATGGCAAAGCATGCTGGGAAGTAGAAATCCCAGCCCAGTTTCGGTTAAATTTAAGTTTGTCTAAATTAAAAGAAACAAGTTCATAAAACTCAAAACAATGAAACAATTCAGATTACTTAAAATGTGTCAGTTTTGACAACTCAAAAGAAAATGAAAGTTCTAAATACTCATAAAAGTTCATTTGTTTGAACTAATTTGTTTAATTTGAGTTGGCTCTACTCAAACCAATTAATTATTTACCTCAGAAAAAATGAATTACCTCAGATTTCTTGTCAAATCTGTTTGTATAGTCAATCTCAAAGCGCGTTTAGCTGTTTGTGTGTTTTTCGCGTAAACCAATGCTGCCACTCAGTGGGTGTAACCACAGCGACGGTGACATCACACGCATATACCCTCTGTAGTTGTTGTGGTCAATTATTTAATATTGTAAACAATTTTTATAACTATATCTTTATAGTTATCGTCCTTGGTGTGAACTTGGTGCTAACATTCCCATTAAATTATGAAAACGTTATTTTTGAATGTTCTCTGTTTCATGTTTTTGTGAAACACTCCATTTTGTTATTATGGGAACGTTACTTTTGAATGAAACAAGTAGTAACATTTAAAAAACGTTAGACGAACGTCCAACTCAAATGTTTCAGAATAACGTTCCATGAATGTTTTTGTTGTAACGTTTTGAGGACATTATTAAAGACCAGATGACTTTGAAGGAGCGTTCTATTAACGTTTCTGGAAGACGTTTGTTCATAACGTTGAGAGAACGCTCTGAGAACGCTCCCTGTCGGCTGGCTCAACTGACCGATCCTCTGTGTTTTCAGATGCCTCTGGAATCATTCCGGCGTCCTGGACCGACCAGGATTCCCAAACCCAAAGGCTGCGGTGCAGCGAAAGGATCAATCAGCGCTGTCCAAACCCCACTGAACCCTGGGAAATGTGTGTCTAATAACAACCTGAACATGATGAACCAACCTGCCAAATCATGAGTGACTGGGGAAAGATGTTTTATTATGTTTGCTGTCGTTTGGTGCTGTAATGAGACTTCTTATCATCCATATTCAGCAGTGATAGAACTCATCCTGACCATCGCTACTCTTTCACTTTATGGTGCTTATGCTTTCTTTTTGGACAAAACTCAATTATTGTACTCATTAAGTTGGTAGTAATCGCTGTTACGGTTTTGATTCCGATGTAGAGCAATGATGTATTTTTGATGTATGAGATCTAGATGTTAATAAAGACTTTTTATATCTTGCACATCAGATTCAGACACAATTATTGATTGGTTATGATTATTACCTTAATATTTAGCACTCAAATCATAAAATGGTCGATCTAGAGCTTCTACAGCACAGCGCTGGCGTCTAGCCAATCAGAATTCAGCCTCTCCACAGCGCTGAGCCAATCAGAGCGCAGGAAGTGGACGCCCCGCCCGCGCGGTAAGCTCTGTTCGCGGGCTCCGGCTGAATGAATGAGAGCAGAGCGCGCGCACACTCTAACTTTCTCTCTGTTGTTTATTCATGTTTTTTGATTGTTTCTCTAATGTTATTCAGTCCTTTTTATGTGGTTAGTTTCTCTCGGTAGTTTATGGCGCGATACTGAAGGCTGTTTTAGCTTAGAGAGATTATCCGGCGATTCGAGCAGGAAGAGAAGAAAGAGTTTAAAATGGCAGATGAGGCTGATCAGAGATCAGTGTTAGTGGAGATCCCAGAACCACAGGCCAAAATCACAGGTGAGAACATCATCATCATCATCAGTTAAGAGCCCAAAACTCAGAAGAGATGTGATCAGGTACAGTATAACTGATGATGAAGGTCTGTCGTGTTGATTCATTGGTTTATTTCTCCTCACATCTGCTTCATGTAAAGATATTAGTAGTTTAAGTTTCAAACTGGAGAAAAGTTTTATAATTATCTTATAACTAATAAATGCTTTTGATTTGAAATGAATAAACTAATGGATTTAAATAAATAAAAATGTTGATTTAATTGACTGAACAATAAAAACAAATAAACAAAAAATAACAGTAAAGTACTATAGTGAGTAGAAAAAAACGTAACAATGTAACAACTAAATACTTTATCAAATAATATTTTATATGCTTATAATATAGATTTTGTATACTACACATTGGGTCTTTATACATGAAAATATGCTTTTAAATTGTAGTATTGGGTCCCTGTTGATCATATCTGTGGATCTAAAACATTCATAAGTGACCTTCTCTTCCCCTCAGGATGCCTGAGAAGATCCTACATGGAGATCCTGTGTTCCCGTCTGTCCGCCGGTGTCAAGCACGCGTGTGAGTTAGCGTGTATGAGCTGTGCGTGTGTCCCGTGACGTCAGCGGCGAGTGACTAGCGCTCTTCTCTTCTCCCCCACAGGTTCACGGCGCCGCCGGACCCGAGAGCGACAGCACACGTGTCAGACGTCCGTCTCCAAACAGCTGCTGGACACGCTTCTGCTCGCCGAACAGGTGAGACGCTCACGCCCGACAGGTAGTTCAGATACAGGGGATCGTTCACCCAAAAATGAACATTATCCCATGATTTACTCTCCCTCAACTCATCCTAGGTGTGTATGACATTCTTCTTTCAGACGAACACAATCAGAGTTATATTAAATAATATCCTGACTATTTTGAAGCCCTAAAAAGTGCATCCCTCCATTATAAAAGTAATCCATATGGCTCCAGGGGTAAATAAAGATATATCATATCATAAAATATCCATATTTATAACTTTATAAACCAAAATCACTGGCTTCCTGTAACGGCCGTACACAAGTCGAGTTTCGGCGGAAGAGTGACCTCTGACCCAACGCATGATGAGTGACCTCTGACCCGACGCATGACGTATTGATGAACGCGGAAGCGCAGAGGATAGAGCAAAACAAAACACCATCACGAATCAGAGTCTAAAACAAGAGTTTTTAAAGAGAAATGTGGGAGGAGATTGAGTTTGTTGTTTGAACTGTGAGAAGTGTCGACTCTCACCTGAGCTTACGCTACTCCTACACCCTACGTCATGCATCGGGTCGGGGGTCACTCGTCATGCGTCGGGTCGGGGGTCACTCGTCATGCGTCGGGTCGGAGGTCACTCGCCATGCGTCGGGTTGGAGGTCACTCGCCATGCGTCGGGTCGGAGGTCACTCGTCATGCGTAGGGTCGGAGGTCACTCGTCATGCGTCGGGTCAGAGGTCACTCGCCATGCGTCGGGTTGGAGGTCACTCGCCATGCATCGGGTCGGAGGTCACTCGTCATGCGTAGGGTCGGAGGTCACTCGTCATGCGTAGGGTCGGAGGTCACTCGCCATGCGTCGGGTCGGAGGTCACTCGCCATGCGTCGGGTCAGAGGTCACTCGTCATGCGTCGGGTCGGAGGTCACTCGTCACTCTTAGTAGGTAGGTAGCAGGTTATAGGAGTGGGTGTACCATTCACTCCCATTATAAAGGTAGGGACACACCAAACCAAAGAACTAGCGCTGATGAAAGCCGACTGTGTTAAACACACTCATTCGTACTGAAGCCAGAGGGCGCCCTCGAGCAGAAACGCCACGTATGCCTCAGAGAGAAGTAATATAATGACGTTTGCAGGAAACCCCTAATGTGAAGCTCGCGCTGTAGATAGAAACGCTTTGACTGAAACACACGACTGCGACAAGATCTGTGTCTTTGAGTTCTTCAAGCCTTCTCGGGTATTCTCATAGTAATAAAGTATATCATAATGCAGTGCTAATCGACTGAATACTATAAAATAATACATTCTGTGATGAGAAGCCACAGCAGCTCACAAACACTCGACTGGCGTTATGAAGCGAGCCAAAGCATTATTAAACGTCTTCTGTTGTCCATCACTAGTTTGTGAAGATGTTTGACGCGTGTTGCTCTTTCACACACACTCAAACTAGCAGCATTTACTGCTGATCACTCTTCACTGACACACTGCACATATATTCATTTCATTAAAATCACAGGCTTTACGCTTTCATAATCACACATAAGCCAAGTCACGATTGCGGTTTGATTTCGATTAATCGTGCAGCCCTGACTCGTTCACTAAGCTGAACAGCCAATCAGAGTCCTCTCTCTCTCACCGATGGGCCGACGCCGGTTCTACATGTTGAATCAGCCAAAAAAACCACAGATGCCATCCGACTAGAGCAGGGGTCATGCGTCTCTTTGATCCCTGTGCAGCGGCTCCCCCTAGCTTTGAAAAATATATATGGGAATCAATAATTAAAAGCTATTTTATTTAATTATTAAATTTTTTTCAATGGTAAATTGTCGATCAAAATATGCGTCACATCCCACATGCACCACAGGACTCGCAATAATTGTGATTTTTCGATTCCCGGTAAGCTAACAATGGATAAATGTAAAAAAAGAAACGTTTCTGAAGAAAATAGAACATTTAATTCTTCATGGACAGATTCGTTTGCCTTCACTGCTGACGATGCTGGCTTACCCGTGTGCTTGATATGTGGCCAGAAATTCACAAACAACAAAAAATGTAATGTAGAAAGACATTTCCAGAACAAGCACACAGCATTTGCAGGAGCAGGAGATGAACGAAAAAGAGCAATACCGGAACTGCTGCGGAAAGCAGAGCAGAGCAAACACACTTTCAAGAAGTGGATCAAGTCTACAAACTCCACTACTGATGCTAGTCCTGTGTGTGCTCAGGAGATGGTCAGGCGTGGAAAGCCATTTACAGACGGAGAATATTTCAAAGAATCATTCATTAAAGTATCAGAACATCATTTCTCTGACTTCAAAAACAAACATGAAATTGTTCAGAAAATTAAAGATATGCCTCTCTCTGCATGTCAAGGACAGAACCATCAAGATGGCAGCAAACATCACCAGGCAACAACTAGGGACATTAATTCAGCTCCAGTGTACTCGCCTGTGATGCGTCAAAAGATGTAAGCGATATTGAGCAAATTGCATTGTTCTGCAGATATGTGAACTCTGCTGGGCCACAGGAAGAAATCATCGAGGCCAAACACGGGGCGAGGACATCTGCGAGGCTGTGGTGAATAGCTTAAAAGCAAAAGAAATAAACACTTCCCACATGGTATCAGTGGAGCACCGAGTATGACAGGAGGACAAAAGGGGTTTGTGACTTTACTTCAGAAGTCGCTGGAAGGAAAGGTGCTGTGCACTGTGCGCTTAAACATTTCCCCCAGAATGCACAGAGGTGATGAATCATGTCATTCAGATAGTGAACAAAATAATGGCAAAAGGGTTAAACCACCGACAGTTCTGCTCATTATTACAAGAAGTCGACGTGAATATTCGGATCTCCTCGTCCGGTGGCTGTCCAGGGGAGAAGTGCTGAAGCGGTTTGCTGCGTGTCTGGAACATGTGAAAACTCTCCTGGAAAGCAAAGAACTCACCTATCCCGAACTGGGACAGCCAGATTGGCTGGAAAAGCTGCACTTCATGGTAGATATGACAGCGCACTTCAACATAAAGCACAGCCCTGCACATGCTAGAGGAGGTTTTGGCGTTTGAGCGCAAACTGACATTGTTGAGATGTACAGAGAGGTACGCTTTCTCATTTCCCCTCTTTAAGAGAGTTCAGAGAAGCACACAATCAGATACATTTACACAGTGCAATAATCGCAATACAAACTGCATTTTGGAAAAGATTCCGTGAGTTCAGAGAGGAAAAAAACACATTATCGTTTCCTGTCACTCCCCTGAACATCGATCCATCCCTGTTGAACATGGCTGCATTTACAGGCATAATTCAACCTGATCTTGAAATTGAACTGCCCGACATAGCTGATAAAGACGTATGGGTGTCTAATGGTGCGTTCACACCAGACGCGAATGAAGCGCTAAGCGCGAGTGATTTACATGTTAAGTCAATGCAAAGACGCGAATAGACATTCTGCAGTGCGATTTGCGCGAATGAGGTGGCGCGAATCGCACAAGTTGAAAAATCTGAACTTTAACCAATCAGGAGCTTGCTCTAGTAGTGACAACAATAAGGACACAATCATATGTGGATACCCGGAGCTGTGCAATACATCTTCGTACTTTATAGAAACAAGGATCTTGCTTGGAAGAAAGTGAGTGAGGAGGTCGCACAACCTGGCAAGTTGTAAAAAACGCTCTTTACTCAATTTGAGCAATACATAGGGTGATTTCAGGGTGATTGGGACACTTTTTGAGATGACTTGGAAAAAGTGTCCCAATCACCCTGAACTCACCCTATTGAGACTACAAGCTAGTTAAAGCCGGCAAATTGAGCTTATTCGCCGTATTTTAAAAAATCCATGTCAGCCATTTCCCAACGAGACGAGCCGCCTGGCAGAAGCCCCTCCCATGACGCGGATTCACGTCTGTTGTGTAGCGAATGTCGCGAGAAACTCAATGTTCAAGCAGCCAACTACGCGTGATTTATTCGCTTCATTCACGTCTGTTGTGTAGTGAATGTCACGCACGAATGAAGCGAGAAACTCTATGTTCAAGCGGCCAACTACGCACGATTTATTCGCTTCATTCACGTCTGTTGTGTAGTGAATGTCACGCACGAATGAAGCGAGAAACTCTATGTTCAAGCGGCCAACTACGCACGATTTATTCGCTTCATTCACGTCTGTTGTGTAGTGAATGTCACGCACGAATGAAGCGAGAAACTCTATGTTCAAGCGGCCAACTACGCACGATTTATTCGCTTCATTCACGTCTGTTGTGTAGTGAATGTCACGCACGAATGAAGCGAGAAACTCAATGTTCAAGCGGCCAACTACGCACGATTTATTCGCTTCATTCACGTCTGTTGTGTAGCGAATGTCACGCACGAATGAAGCGATAAACTCAATGTTCAAGCGGCCAACTACGCACGATTTATTCGCTTCATTCACGTCTGTTGTGTAGCGAATGTCACGCACGAATGAAGCGATAAACTCAATGTTCAAGCGGCCAACTACGCGTGATTTATTCGCTTCATTCACGTCTGTTGTGTAGCGAATGTCACGCACGAATGAAGCGATAAACTCAATGTTCAAGCGGCCAACTACGCACGATTTATTCGCTTCATTCACGTCTGTTGTGTAGTGAATGTCACGCACGAATGAAGCGATAAACTCAATGTTCAAGCGGCCAACTACGCGTGATTTATTCGCTTCATTCACGTCTGTTGTGTAGCGAATGTCACGCACGAATGAAGCGATAAACTCAATGTTCAAGCGGCCAACTACGCACGATTTATTCGCTTCATTCACGTCTGTTGTGTAGTGAATGTCACGCACGAATGAAGCGATAAACTCAATGTTCAAGCGGCCAACTACGCGTGATTTATTCGCTTCATTCACGTCTGTTGTGTAGTGAATGTCACGCACGAATGAAGCGATAAACTCAATGTTCAAGCGGCCAACTACGCGTGATTTATTCGCTTCATTCACGTCTGTTGTGTAGTGAATGTCACGCAAGAATGAAGCGATAAACTCAATGTTCAAGCGACCAACTACGCGTGATTTATTCGCTTCATTCACGTCTGTTGTGTAGTGAATGTCACGCAAGAATGAAGCGATAAACTCAATGTTCAAGCGGCCAACTACGCACGATTTATTCGCTTCATTCACGTCTGTTGTGTAGCGAATGTCACGCACGAATGAAGCGATAAACTCAATGTTCAAGCGACCAACTACGCACGATTTATTCGCTTCATTCACGTCTGTTGTGTAGCGAATGTCACGCAAGAATGAAGCGATAAACTCAATGTTCAAGCGACCAACTACGCACGATTTATTCGCTTCATTCACGTCTGTTGTGTAGCGAATGTCACGCAAGAATGAAGCGATAAACTCAATGTTCAAGCGACCAACTACGCGTGATTTATTCGCTTCATTCACGTCTGTTGTGTAGTGAATGTCACGCACGAATGAAGCGATAAACTCAATGTTCAAGCGACCAACTACGCGTGATTTATTCGCTTCATTCACGTCTGTTGTGTAGTGAATGTCACGCACGAATGAAGCGATAAACTCAATGTTCAAGCGGCCAACTACGCGTGATTTATTCGCTTCATTCACGTCTGTTGTGTAGTGAATGTCACGCACGAATGAAGCGATAAACTCAATGTTCAAGCGGCCAACTACGCGTGATTTATTCGCTTCATTCACGTCTGTTGTGTAGTGAATGTCACGCAAGAATGAAGCGAGAAACTCAATGTTCAAGCGGCCAACTACGCGTGATTTATTCGTTTCATTCACGTCTGTTGTGTAGTGAATGTCACGCACGAATGAAGCGATAAACTCAATGTTCAAGCGACCAACTACGCGTGATTTATTCGCTTCATTCACGTCTGTTGTGTAGTGAATGTCACACACGAATGAAGCGATAAACTCAATGTTCAAGCGACCAACTACGCGTGATTTATTCGTTTCATTCATGTCTGTTGTGTAGTGAATGTCACGCACGAATGAAGCGATAAACTCAATGTTCAAGCGGCCAACTACGCGTGATTTATTCGCTTCATTCACGTCTGTTGTGTAGTGAATGTCACGCACGAATGAAGCGATAAACTCAATGTTCAAGCGACCAACTACGCACGATTTATTCGCTTCATTCACGTCTGTTGTGTAGCGAATGTCACGCAAGAATGAAGCGATAAACTCAATGTTCAAGCGGCCAACTACGCACGATTTATTCGCTTCATTCGCGTCTGTTGTGTAGTGAATGTCACGCACGAATGAAGCGATAAACTCAATGTTCAAGCGGCCAACTACGCGTGATTTATTCGCTTCATTCACGTCTGTTGTGTAGTGAATGTCACGCACGAATGAAGCGATAAACTCAATGTTCAAGCGGCCAACTACGCACGATTTATTCGCTTCATTCACGTCTGTTGTGTAGTGAATGTCACACACGAATGAAGCGATAAACTCAATGTTCAAGCGGCCAACTACGCACGATTTATTCGCTTCATTCACGTCTGTTGTGTAGTGAATGTCACGCACGAATGAAGCGATAAACTCAATGTTCAAGCGGCCAACTACGCGTGATTTATTCGCTTCATTCACGTCTGTTGTGTAGTGAATGTCACACACGAATGAAGCGATAAACTCAATGTTCAAGCGGCCAACTACGCACGATTTATTCGCTTCATTCACGTCTGTTGTGTAGTGAATGTCACGCACGAATGAAGCGATAAACTCAATGTTCAAGCGGCCAACTACGCACGATTTATTCGCTTCATTCGCGTCTGTTGTGTAGTGAATGTCACACACGAATGAAGCGATAAACTCAATGTTCAAGCGGCCAACTACGCACGATTTATTCGCTTCATTCACGTCTGTTGTGTAGTGAATGTCACACACGAATGAAGCGATAAACTCAATGTTCAAGCGGCCAACTACGCACGATTTATTCGCTTCATTCACGTCTGTTGTGTAGTGAATGTCACGCACGAATGAAGCGATAAACTCAATGTTCAAGCGGCCAACTACGCGTGATTTATTCGCTTCATTCACGTCTGTTGTGTAGTGAATGTCACACACGAATGAAGCGATAAACTCAATGTTCAAGCGGCCAACTACGCGTGATTTATTCGCTTCATTCACGTCTGTTGTGTAGTGAATGTCACGCAAGAATGAAGCGAGAAACTCAATGTTCAAGCGGCCAACTACGCACGATTTATTCGCTTCATTCACGTCTGTTGTGAATGCACAGTAAGTTCAAAAGACTGACAGCTGATCTTGAAGATGTTGCTCGTCAGAATCACAAATGGAGCGATACTGAAAACCTCTCAAAACCCGACCAACTTGTGTTTGAAACATGGAATGCCATTCCCAACACTTATATGAACATTTGAAGTCCTGTCGCTCTTTGGATCCACATACTTATGTGAGCAGCTTTTTTCCAGCATGAACACATAAAAAGCTCGCTCGCTCGTGCCTCATGGATGACCGCTTACAGTCCGGTGTGTAGATCAAAGTCACGTCTTACAGCCCTGATATCAAGAAGCTCTGCAGTGATGTTCAGGGACAGAAATCACATGAATCAGGTTAGAAAGCTATCATTTAATATGCTATTATTTTGCTACATATATATTTGTACCTTGGACCTCAAACTCAAACAGCCATGCATTATGCATTTTGTTTTACCCGTGAATTTTATTCAGTGGTAAAGAGGCCAAAATGGCTCTTTTGATTTTGAAGGTTGCAGACCCCTGCACTAGAGCCAACGGTGCCGAACACGCTCAAAAACGGCCCGTGTGTCCCTGGCTTAAAGCTGGGAAGAGCCAGGATATTTAATATAACTCTGATTGTGTTCGGCTGAAAAGAGAATGTCATACACACCTAGGATGGGCTGAGGGCGATGGATTTGAACATAATGGGTTTGCATAAAATGTGTGTGTATTTGAACAGCCTGGCATTTCAGCTGCATATGTAGTGATCCACATTTCAAGCTTTAATCTGGTACGTTACGTCACATGACCCTGTGTGTACTGATATCTCTTCATGCTCTCAGTCTGTTCAGATGGCGTCCGGCTCGCTCACGTCTGACCTGACGCTCATACTGCAAGATCTGCATCAGAAGAAGACCAGCGTCTACAGATCCATCCCGTATTCCCGCCTCGGCTCCAACCGGGACGCCCACTGCTACAGGAAAGCCCGCCCGCACTTAATGGCATTCAAGGTAAGAACGGAGAGCGTGCATCATCCTGTCAGTTTCTGTATAATATACATATACACCGATCAGGCATAACATTATGACCGGTGAAGTGAATAACACTGATGATCTCTTCATCACGGCTCCTGTTAGTGGGTGGGATATATTAGGCAGCAAGTGAACATTTTGTCCTCAAAGTTGATGTGTTAGAAGCAGGAAAAATGGGCAAGCATAAGGATTTAAGGCTGGCCCGTGTGGTCCGATCAAACACACAAGCATTCATTTGGCATCGTGCATGCATTTCCTGGGATCGAACCCGTGATTTGGGGTTGCGAGCGCTGTGCTCTGTATTTAATCTCTATCTTAGAGTCTGAACTAGGGCTTAAGGACGGGAATGAATCGGTTCACTCCGAGCAGAATCAGTGTTTTAATGCGTTCCTTGTGTCTTCCAGCGCTCGTGTGAGGAAGGAGGGCGTTTGCTCCTGCGGAGCGGCGAGTGGGAGAAGCTCCTGGAGTTCGTTCAGGCGGCGTGTCGGTTGTCCGGCGAGCTTCCGCAGTGGGAGACAAGCGGCCACAACACGCTACGGGAGCGTTGCTTCAACACGCTAGCAAGCTTCTGTATGGCAGCGCTGCAGAAACACCGGCCCGCCGCTCGCCGAGCCCGAGGACTCCTGCGCAGGTCAGCTGACACACACACGCACGCGTGCGCGCTGCTCCTGTCAAGCTCTCGCCGAGCCGCTTTGACCCCTCTTGTGTTTTTGTTGCTGTTGTAGGTTCAGAACGGCTCCGGCGTCAAGGCGCGCGATTGGCCCGTGTTTAGAGGAGCTGGAGAAGATCATGCAGGAACATCAGAGCAGAGAATCACAGACCCAGATCATGTGACCCGTCCAGCAGGCACTCACAGGACCCAGAATTCCTTGCAATGGCCAGTGTGGACAGACCGATTACTTGAACTCTTGTGTGTTTGTGTGCTGTTGTAAATATGTTTGTGTTTGTCTGTCAGCGCTGCACTTTTAAATGTCTCGTTTCCTCTGAAAGAGATTGTAATAAAATCCATTTGTTCTCTTAAAGGAATATTCCGTTTCTCTTATTGTTGATTATCCAGCGAGGCTGAACAAACACTAGATGTGCTTCTAATGGCCATCACACACTCATAACAGCACAGGAGCCTGCTGTTCTGAGATCAGTCATCACACACACACACTGCTGTTCTGAGATCAGTCATCACACACACACACCTGCTGTTCTGAGATCAGTCATCACACACACACACTGCTGTTCTGAGATCAGTTATAACACACACACGCACTGCTGTTCTGAGATCAGTCATCACACACACACACTGCTGTTCTGAGATCAGTCATCACACACACTGACCTGCTGTTCTGAGATCAGTCATCACACACACACACACACCTGCTGTTCTGAGATCAGTTATCACACACACACACTGCTGTTCTGAGATCAGTCATCACACACACACACACACACTGCTGTTCTGAGATCAGTCATCACACACACACACACACCTGCTGTTCTGAGATCAGTCATCACACACACACACCTGCTGTTCTGAGATCAGTTATAACACACACACGCACTGCTTTTCTGAGATCAGTCATCACACACACACACACACACACACTGCTGTTCTGAGATCAGTCATCACACACACACACACACACCTGCTGTTCTGAGATCAGTCATCACACACACACACTGCTGTTCTGAGATCAGTTATAACACACACACGCACTGCTGTTCTGAGATCAGTCATCACACACACACTGCTGTTCTGAGATCAGTCATCACACACACACACCTGCTGTTCTGAGATCAGTCATCACACACACACACACACCTGCTGTTCTGAGATCAGTTATCACACACACACACACACACACACACCTGCTGTTCTGAGATCAGTCATCACACACACACACCTGCTGTTCTGAGATCAGTCATCACACACACACACCTGCTGTTCTGAGATCAGTTATCACACACACACACACACTGCTGTTCTGAGATCAGTCATCACACACACACACACACTGCTGTTCTGAGATCAGTCATCACACACACACACACACCTGCTGTTCTGAGATCAGTTATCACACACACACACCTGCTGTTCTGAGATCAGTTATAACACACACACGCACTGCTTTTCTGAGATCAGTCATCACACACACTCTCTCACACACACACACACACACACACACTGCTGTTCTGAGATCAGTCACAGGGTGGCAGTCATCACACACACACACTGCTGTTCTGAGATCAGTCACAGGGTGGCAGTCATCACACACACACACACACACACACACTGCAGCTGCTCTCGCCTCACTGACTGCAGAAACACTCCATAAACCAGTGCAATTTTACTGTCATTGAAATACTGTTATAGATTTATTCAAATATTTTGAATTAATGTTTATTTTTCCATTTACCATTTTAATTTTAACATTTGTTCTTTTTTATTTGAATGTCTATATAGCATTTTTGTTTTAGTTAATTTAGTGCATCAAGTTCAAATGAGAATGAGAAATGCCTTTGAAACTAGCTGCAATAAGAGAAGCGTTTTTTATATTTCAGTTCAGTTAACGTTTCCAGTAAGTGTTTTTTGTGGTTTTAGTGACTGTAATCCTGCTTTAAGTGTTTGTCAGGAATCTGCTGTTCAGATTCAGACTTTACAGTGAGAGACGAAACTAATGGACAGACTATGATGATGATAACTATTAAAGGTGCAGTGAGCGATTTCTGGTCAACGCTGTTGATATTTGAATTCACCTAAACAAACACGCCCTACCCAACAGGACCACACCCCTCTCTTGATAGCTCCGCCCCCACATTCACATGCATGCTATGGTGGAATCAGCTGAGCCTGCCGCCCCAGGGTATGATGTCATCAATAAGTGAAAGCCATTTGTGTTACTATGATTAATCAGGTCAATTGTCTAATTGTTATCTAGTTCCTCTAGTCTTTCGATGGCAAAGTCATCCCTTCCATCCCAAAAAACACACGAACAGCTTCCTACATAACACGATAGTCCAAGTAATTTATATATTACAAATGTGAGGAGATTACGGGGTTGTGGAGATCACTAAAAGGACAGCCAAAAGAGAAAACTATATATTAGGAGTGTTATCTCACGACACACTTGAGCCGACGCTTGAAACAGGCGGTGGAGGTTTAGATGTTCCAGGCATTTAATAATAATGAAAGTGAACAAGCGAAGATGACACAAGTATAGCAGCATATCTGTGAGAAACAGCACAGCGTTCAGCACAACGTTACTCGCGTATCGAGAAGAAATAAAGCAACCTCTGCTTCCATTTTCAGGCCTTCCCGCGTCCTTAAGGTCTCTCCAGTGCTGGAAAGCTTCCCCGATGTTAATGCGGGTCCTTCATCTTGCCTGATCGTAGCCTTTTTAAAGTTTAAAGTTATATTTCCCTGGCCTTTTCCTCTTTTGTATCTTTCTATAGTCGTTCTGCTAAAGTCTGTCTTGTGCACTGAGCTCTCTCTCTCCTCCCCCATCATGAGTGGACACATCCCTTACTGCTGATTGGCTCTCTCTCTCTCCTCCCCCATCATGAGTGGACACATCCCTTACTGCTGATTGGCTCTCTCTCTCTCCTCCCCCATCATGAGTGGACACATCCCTTACTGCTGATTGGCTCTCTCTCTCTCCTCCCCCATCATGAGTGGACACATCCCTTACTGCTGATTGGCTCTCTCTCTCTCCTCCTTCATCATGAGTGGACACGCCCCTTACTGCTGATTGGCTCTCTCTCTCTCCTCCTTCATCATGAGTGGACACGCCCCTTACTGCTGATTGGCTCATCTCTCTCCTCCCCCATCATGAGTGGACACGCCCCTTACTGCTGATTGGCTCATCTCTCTCCTCCCCCATCATGAGTGGACACGCCCCTTACTGCTGATTGGCTCATCACTGTTAAAAAGTGAGTTTTTCTTGTGCTATTCGGAGCAAATTGAAGCGCAAAAGTCACATTTGTTGTCATCTGTTCACCGCTATAGAAGTTTAGCTAATACTGAATTACTAACACTGATGCAGTGAAATAATTCCCAATTGACCTCATGTTCAGATTTCCTTCTCAATACTGAGTA
Organism: Rhinogobio ventralis; assembly: GCA_039654625.1. NCBI lineage: Eukaryota > Metazoa > Chordata > Actinopteri > Cypriniformes > Gobionidae > Rhinogobio > Rhinogobio ventralis. The sequence continues at coordinate 346,187 of CM077213.1, read as the reverse complement.
AATGAACACGTGATAGTGAGGTGAAGAGATGAAGCAGAGCTGATAACAGACTCTTTCACTCCATCACAGAACAATGAAACGCGGCTCTGCTGAAACAGATGCGAGAATAACTGATCTGAGGCGGACAGATGTCCAATAACAGTGTTCAAGTGTCCGTCTCTGATCCTCTGGCTCTTCTAATGAGCAGAAATTAGACGGCACATCCGAGGGCGGGTCTGGATGGCAGCAGCGTGTCATTAGAGCGAGAGCTGCAGTTTCTGCTGCGCTCATTAAAGCGGCGTGTGGATCGCTGTGAAGAACAGAACATCAGAGTTTCAGCAGGTGTTTCTCTGAGACGGAGCCTCGCTGTTGTTCTCGCGCTCCGAGCGGGTTTCTCTCAGGTGAACCGGAGCTGCAGGAAAACCACAGCAGGCCTGTGAGTGTGATAGTGTTTACAGTCAGGAGCTCTGACACAGGTCTCAGGTGCGTCTTCATGAGCCGAGCCTCTGGATCTCCCTCCGTCTGACGGATCTTCAGTTCTCAACATCACTAGAGCTCGAATCAAGAGCAAAAACTGTTAAAAAACGATTTACAACTGGGTCCCGTTAGTTAATGCATTAACAAACAACGAGCAATGCATTTGGCACAGCATTTATTAATCATTAATGTCAGCTCAGGTCTGTTAAATAATATTAAAGGGGTCATGAACTGGCTTTTTAATTTTTTTATACTGATGTCTGAGGTCAACTTATGACGCTTGCGTGGTTTCTACATTCATAAACATCATAATGAATCAGTAATGGTATCTTCTGCCCTGGTTTTGAGCCTCTCTCCTCTCTGCCGCACTGAAGACTTGGAAGTAAACGCCCACTGCTATGATTGGATAACAGCTTTGCATATTATAATGAGCTTTGGCTCCCCCGCCAGTACACGTGGGGAATTGTTTCAAAAACTTCCAATGTGGAAAAATGGCAACCGGAATGATACATGTTCGACCCAGAGTCTGATCCCGAATCGCAGGACAATGAACCAACAACACCTCAAACACAAAGGATACTGCAGCCTGTGACAGCGTTTAGTTAGACACATAATCAGAAGATAATAAAAGCTTACCTTTGACTAACAAGGAAGTTTTCAGCTCTGAAACGTACAGGATATTCTTATATTACGATGACCTTTTATTAATCAAAAGCTCAAATGACCCCTTTAACAGATACAACTTTTGATTTTATTAATGTATTAGTGAATGTTGAGATTAACATGAACAAGATTAATAAATGCTTTAGAATTATTCTTGAGTTAGCTCCTGTTAAGTAATGAAGTGAACTAATGTTGACCAATAGCAGCTCACTGCAAACCCTAACGCTCAACACACTTGATTGGTTTGCGTAGGACAAACTTAAACAAATTAGTTCAGTTAAATTAACTTTCTTTTTCTTTTGCGTTCTCAGACATATTTCGAGTAAACTGAACTGATTCATTGTTTTGAGTTTTATAAACTTATACAAATAAGTTGAAATTTGCTTAACTTATTTTGATGAGTTAAAACAATGTAAAAAAACATATGTTGTCATAACTTATTGATCATATAATTATTTACAGTGTGGGCTGGAATTTTTTGCTTCCCAGCATGCTTTGCCCATGACACTCATGAGTGTAACTAAGTGTTATATAATGTTTTTTGTGCAAGGTTAAAGGAACACGCCGACTTTTTGGGACTTCAGCTTATTCACCGTATCCCCCAGAGTTAGATAAGTCCATACATAACATTTTTATCTCTGTGCGTGCCATAACTCTGTCTGACGCACCCACCGCTAGCCTAGCTTAGCACAAAGACTGGAGGTAAACGGCTCCAGCTAGCCTACTGCTCAATAAGGGACAAAATAACGCCAACATTTTCCTATTTACATGTTGTGATGTGTATAGTTACATCGTGTACTAAGACCGACGGAAAATTAAAAGTTGCAATTTTCTAGACCGTTATGGCTAGGGACTATACTCTCATTCCTGCGTAATAATCCAGGAGCTTTGCTGCCGTAAATTATATTACGCAGCGCCTGAAAACAGGCTAACTTCCGTCAGCATAACCAACGTGACAACCTGCTTGCACAGAGAGCGTGCTGGGGATTATTTTCAGGCGCTGCGTAATATCATTGAGCCGCTGCACCCATGGGACGGCAGCAAAGCTCCTGGATTATTACGCAGGAATGAGAGTATAGTCCCTAGCCATAAAAGGCTCCAGCTAGCCTATAGTTACATTGTGTACTAAGACCGACATTAACGTCGGTCTTAGTACACAATGTAACTATAGGCTAGCTGGAGCCGTTTACCTCCAGTCTTTGTGCTAAGCTAGGCTAGCGGTGGGTGCGTCAGACAGAGTTATGGCACGCACGGAGATGAGAATGGTGTGTATGGACTTATCTAACTCTGGGGGATATGGTGAATAAGATAAAGTCCCAAAAAGTCGGCGTGTTCCTTTAATGGTAAGAGAGATTTAGTAGTGTTTAATGTTTTGTTATGCTAGTTTAGAAGAGTTTCTGTGTGTTTTTGTGCTATACTATGCTATTGTTCACAGTTGGCATTTTCTGAATTAGTTTGTTATAGCTAGCAAAATATTTATGTTGAGATAACCTGATCATTTTAAGTTAAATGTATAAATTAGTGCTTCAAATATTTCAAGTTAAGAACAATAAAAATGAGTACAAAATAAAAACTGAGTTCTGACAACTTATTACGGTTTTATTAGCAAGAACTCAAAATAAAAAGTGAATTAACTAGATCTTTGATGTTAATTGCTATCACAATGTGTGAGTTGGCTAACTCAGTACTTTAAGTTAGGAGTAATTAACACGCATGAGTACCACAAACTCAAAACCTGATCGTTCTGTTTTCTCAA
>CM077213.1:328312-335812 GCA_039654625.1 Rhinogobio ventralis | reverse complement strand
GTCTTTCAAATCAATTATGAATCATTTCTTTTGCATTTCATGAAGTGCTTCACTCTCTTTAGAGATCATGCAGCGACAGAAAGATGGAAATGATGCTCGTTCTGATCTGCTGTCGAGCTCTGCATCTACAGCCTGAGGTGAGTGTGTGTGTGTGTGTGTGTGAGAGTGTGTGTTTGTGTTTGTTTGTGTGTGTTTCTCATCTGTGATCCTGGAACAGCGGCTCGCTTTGGCTCGACCCTCCAAACGCTCATTTACACGCGTCCCGCTGCTGTCAGAGAATCCCACACTCGGTTCCGTCGCTGTGACCGATTCTCTCTGGTCTTCTCTGTCTGTGGTGTTTCTCTGCTCACATCAGACGGAGGATCCCGCATCCCGCAGGAGAGGATCCACATCAATATCCTGCGAGGAAGCGGCTTGACTGTCAAAGATTTCAGAGATTCACACGAGAGCCGAACGCTGCAGATCCTTTCATGACATGACAGTAAATAAATCAGAGGAAGAAATTACACATGCTGGTGTGTGTGTGTGTGCGTGTGTGTTGGGTCTCCAGTGTCTTGTTCCTCTCAGCGTGGCTTTATCTTCACACTCTTTCTGTAAGATTCCCTGTGGCACTTGCAGTGTCTTGACAAACAAATCTCACCTTATCAAAGATGACACACACACACACACTTACACACGCACACACACTCACACTCACACACACACACACACACACGCGCACACACACACACACACACACGCGCACTCACACTCACACACACACATGCGCACTCTCACTCACACACACTCACACACACACACACACACTCATACACACACACACACACACTCACACAGAGATGAGACTCTCAAAGCTTCTGTGGTTCCTCCATGTTCTCTTCCTCACACGTGCAGAAATCAACCTTCATAAATCACATGATCATCAGCACAGCTCGTTCCTTAAAACAAACAGACGTCATGTTGACAGTAGATACACCTGCAATGAGAGTAAAACAATAAAGTTAATTGTACGTTTTAGTTTAGGGGAGAGTGGGGTAAGATGAGCCAGTGGGTAAGTTGACCCACCCCCTTTATCTTGGCAACCGTACACTTTTATTGTCATGTGACTATATATTTTGGAATCTCCCATCATTTCTGCCAGAAGCCCATGGGAGGAGTGGAAGGCTTTTTACTTTAAAAATCGTAAAATCTTAGCATGACAGATGTAACGGCTGAACATCAAAGCAAACGGGTCCAGGTCGAAAATATTTATGATCCATATTGGTGATTTAGCAATGTAGAAAACCATGCAAATCATTTAGCTTGAATTGTAAGCTAGCTGGTTTTATCCAAAATGGTAGCTATGGGGCAAAGTGAGCCAAATGCTGTGGGGTAAATTGAGCCAGCGTTTTAACTTACCCCACCATAAGGCACTAGTTACAGTTTTTTACGATCGCTATGACAATTTTCTCAATACTTTTAACAGTTTTCCTAAACTCTTAACACACCTACAACACACAATTGCCAAAACGGTTAATTTCATTCTCAAAATCACACATTGTAAACTAAACTCCAACACTAATTTTCAAAATACAATAATACACTAACACAATACTCCATGTCTACCAAAACCCTCACACACGTTCTCTTCCAACAGGAACATTTAGTCAATCAGAGCACACTGTCATAAAAACACTAACACCAGATGAATCACAGGAACTGTGTCAGGTCTGCCCTTATACAATAGACCGTATATTTTATTTGAAGCCTCTCCACATGTTTGTTTTATTGGGTTTAGTAAATGCATGCATTTTGTTTCTTTTGCTGCAGAAATTCAATACAAAACATGAATGACCCATCTCAGAGTAGCTTTATGGGATGCCTTTCAGTTTTATTTCATTATCAGCAATCACCATGTTGACAATAGCAAGTTCCTGTTCTTCATTCAGGAGCTTTCCTGAGGGAGGTGTGAAACCAGAGGCACACAGTCACTGTAACACATGATGACAGCATTTACACTGCAAGTCAAGTCAAGTCACCTTTATTTATAAGCTCTTTTTACAATGCAGATTGTTTCAAAGCAGCTTCACAGTGTTAAACAGGAAAATAATGAACAGAATTTGATTGGGCTGTACAGCCGCTCTGGAGAAAACACTGATGTCATCAGCTCATTTCAATTATCATATATATTCAAGTAATGTAGTTGATATAATTTAGTTTAGTAATTACATTTATTTGGATATTTATTTGAAAATGTAGTTTCCCTATTGCAGTAGGAGAAGCCCTTATACAATATCATACCTGTTGGGTTCTCAAAAAATCTGGATAATGGATGCCACTGTGTCCCGCTGAGATCTGTCTGTACTCGTTCACCAGCCTCTCTGTATGATGTGGTCTATGATAGTAGCTCTCATTTCATCAGTTACTCTAATTCTGACCCTTCTTTGAGTGCCACCATGCATTCTAACTCCTCAATCTCTACCTTGTCCAGGCATTCCTCTCCCTTATCCTGGCACTCATCTTCCTCTCCCTCGTGCAGGCATTTTTCTTACTTTCTTTGTGTTGCTATATGGTCTATATGGTCATGTGACTGAAAGAACATCAACCCCTGAACAATTCCTAGATGGGAATCAGCTGTGATTTATATACTTGCATAACTTCAATCAGCTGTTTCTCATTAGGAATGGAATAAAGTACAGGGGATATATTTGTGCTTCAGTTCACAGTATAAACAGCTGTTCACTTCAGCCTATACGGTTAGGTGTTATCTGTTCTGGCATACAGTGTTAAAGCACTGGTACATCTGGCAGTAAAAATCCATTGTTTTGGTCTTGGTTGAGCTTGTGTGTAAAAGAAGTTCAAGCATTTTAAATTTGTGTTAGCTGTATGCTCTTTGTGTCAAAGCAACAATGAATGTGTTAATCGTATAGCATACACAGACAGATGTTGTGCTAACTGCGTTAAGAGTTTAGGAAATTTGTATTGAAAAAATTGTCATAGCGATTGTAAAAACCTGTAAATCTCAGAAGTATAAACTGGTATAATTTCAGTGTAATATTACACTAGTTGATCATTTTCTTAAATGTTTTGAGTTTATTTGATAGGAGCGATGTACGAGTACAGCAAACCCTCCTCTGATCAGACCAGAAGATGCTCCGATCATCTTTCCTCCTGTATCCCTAACATGTTCAACACTGCAGGAAAACACCATGACTAAAATGTTCATCAGTTTCAGTGACATTCATTCATTCTAATTCAGTTTTTATTTTATTTTACTCCGTTTAGTCGGTTTTTGGGAAGGTTACAACTTTGGTGTTCAACATATTGTAGGATTGAAAATAATCAGAGATATTTGATATTTGCAATTGAACAAAGACATACTGCTTTACTGTTTTCAACCCCCATCTCTCTTATCAGAAGGGCCATTTGGAATTCCTAAAGACACAGAGATTCTGAAGGCCTGCAGGCCAAAGGTGTGTCACCCCTTAAGTTTGGTCTGATTGGTCAGTTTGAATGACTCACAATAGGGTTTGAGTTACATGGTCAAGGAAGGATAAAAGAAGATTGTAACTGTTGCTCTCTCTCTTTTATTCTCTGTCTCTCTCTCTTCTCGGGGCCTTCTCTTTGGCTCTTCTCTTCTTTGCTCTCTTCTTCTCTTCTCTCTCTCTCTCTCTCTCTCTCTCTCTCTCTCTCTCTCTCTCTCTCTCTCTCTCTCTCTCTCTCTCTCAGTCTCTCTCTCTCTCTCTCTCTCTCTCTCTCTCTCTCTCTCTCTCTCTCTTTCTATCCCTCAGGTAACATTCTATTCATGCTGGGTACGATTAATGGCATAAGTTTTTATCATCTCATACATCTATTTTGTAACTATTTTAAGTGTAACCATAACCAGATTTTGTCATTAAATTCTTTCAATTATTGTTGAAAGTTTTGATTTGGTATTGACTTTGAATGCTACCTCTATTGCAATACAATATAGTCACAGTATAGCAACATACACTCACCTAAAGGATTATTAGGAACACCTGTTCAATTTCTCATTAATGCAATTATCTAATCAACCAATCACATGGCAGTTGCTTCAATGCATTTAGGGGTGTGGTCCTGGTCAAGACAATCTCCTGAACTCCAAACTGAATGTCAGAATGGGAAAGAAAGGTGATTTAAGCAATTTTGAGCGTGGCATGGTTGTTGGTGCCAGACGGGGCCGGTCTGAGTATTTCACAATCTGCTCAGTTACTGGGATTTTCACGCACAACCATTTCTAGAGTTTACAAAGAATGGTGTGAAAAGGGAAAAACATCCAGTATGCGGCAGTCCTGTGGGCGAAAATGCCTTGTTGATGCTAGAGGTCAGAGGAGAATGGGCCGACTGATTCAAGCTGATAGAAGAGCAACTTTGACTGAAATAACCACTCGTTACAACCGAGGTATGCAGCAAAGCATTTGTGAAGCCACAACACGCACAACCTTGAGGCGGATGGGCTACAACAGCAGAAGACCCCACCGGGTACCACTCATCTCCACTACAAATAGGAAAAAGAGGCTACAATTTGCACGAGCTCACCAAAATTGGACAGTTGAAGACTGGAAAAATGTTGCCTGGTCTGATGAGTCTGGATTTCTGTTGAGACATTCAGATGGTAGAGTCAGAATTTGGCGTAAACAGAATGAGAACATGGATCCATCATGCCTTGTTACCACTGTGCAGGCTGGTGGTGGTGGTGTAATGGTGTGGGGGATGTTTTCTTGGCACACTTTAGGCCCCTTAGTGCCAATTGGGCATCGTTTAAATGCCACGCCCTACCTGAGCATTGTTTCTGACCATGTCCATCCCTTTATGACCACCATGTACCCATCCTCTGATGGCTACTTCCAGCAGGATAATGCACCATGTCACAAAGCTCCAATCATTTCAAATTGGTTTCTTGAACATGACAATGAGTTCACTGTACTAAAATGGCCCCCACAGTCACCAGATCTCAACCCAATAGAGCATCTTTGGGATGTGGTGGAACGGGAGCTTCGTGCCCTGGATGTGCATCCCACAAATCTCCATCAACTGCAAGATGCTATCCTATCAATATGGGCCAACATTTCTAAAGAATGCTTTCAGCACCTTGTTGAATCAATGCCACGTAGAATTAAGGCAGTTCTGAAGGCGAAAGGGGGTCAAACACAGTATTAGTATGGTGTTCCTAATAATCCTTTAGGTGAGTGTATTTAGCTATTGTAACTGTGCTTATTTCCGTCGTTGGTATAAGTACAGTGGGTGGTAATAGACGAGAAATGTACAGTTTTCTACCATCTTGCTCATAACGTTTCTTTAGTCTTTCGGCAACCCTGCAGCCTGAACCACTGTAGGCGACCCACCCTTACAATATTGTTTCAGAAACGCAAACAATTAAAGATATTGACATTTCAACTTCATTTGGTCAGTTTAATGTTGTTTAAGTTCGCTTAAAGAACAGAAAAGGTGAATTATCTTTACAATCTCACATGGGTTTGCTTCAGATTCCATTAGATGGCGCAACTTACCCACTGACTCGGATCCACTTACTCCTAACCTGGGGTAAATTGAGCCACACGAACACTTTTTTAAAAATAAGAAGTCATATTTGTATAACCCTTTGTCATAGATGCATTCTGATAATCTAAAATGATAGCAAACATCCTGAAATTACTTTAGATAGCACTTCTGCCTTATGTTCTCTTATCTTGAGGAACACATGAGTAAAAAATGGCTCATCTTACCCCACTCCTCCCTATATATCCTGCAATTCTGCCTCTTTTTTGTGTATTGCAGAATTGCATGAAAAAAGTTTGTATTGTCAGGATAATAACAAAACAGAATCATGAGATTAACAGTTGCAATTACCATTTTCATTTTTTAATTCTGTTACGGAAACAAGCTTCCATATTAAACACACGCTCCCTTCGGAAAACATCAGAGATTCACAATCAGGTCAAGCATCTGATTATAAAAATAGGACAGCTCTGGAGAAGCCGTCGCTGAGCTTCAGATGAGCTTCAGAGGGAACGAGGAGCAGTGAATAATGTGGCGCTCATGCCTTGCTCTTCCTCGCTCCTTAACCAACCCTGTCCCTGGGACATCAGGACCCTCCGTCATGTGCTCCTCATGGGCCCGTCGAGAGAGAGAGAGGAGAGTGTGTGTTTGTTCTGTATCAACATTCTGCTGCGCTGCTGACCGCCTGCCCTTCAGGTCAAGAGTTAACCTGTGCCAGCCTGCCATTAACATTCAGTGTAAGACAACAGAGAGGCTGATGAGGTCAGATCACATCCCCTGAGAGTGTGTGTGTGTGTGTGAGAGAGAGAGTGTGTGTGTGAGAGAGTGAGTGAGTGTGTGTGTGATTCAGTGTAAGAGAATGTCATGTCAGAGAGTGTGTGTGTGTGTTGGTCCCCCTGTTGCTGGCAAAACAGCCCCGACCCGTCTCTGATGGACTCCTCTAGACCCCTGAAGGTGTGCTGTGGTATCTGGCACCGAGATGTTAGCAGCAGATCCTTTAAGTCCTGTAAGTTGCGAGGCGGGGCCTCCATGGATCGGACTTGTTTGTTCAGCACATCCCACAGATGCTCGATTGGATTGAGATCTGGGGAATTTGGAGGCCAAGTCAACACCTCAAACTTGTTGTTGTGCTCCTCAAACCATTCCTGAAGCATTTGTGCTTTGTGTCAGGAGCATTATCCTGCTGGAAGAGCCACAGCCACCAGGGAATACCGTTTCCATGAAAGGCTGTACATGGTCTCAACAATGCTTAGGTAGGTGGTACGTGTCAAAGCCACATCCACAATTTGAGCTACAGTAGCTTGTCTGTAGCTATAACAGCTGCAAACTGTTCCCACAAAGTTGGGAGCATGAAATTGTCCAAAATGTCTTGGTATGCTGAAGCATTAAGAGTTCCTTTCACTGGAACTAAGAGGCCAAGCCCAACCCCTGAAAAACAACCCCACCCCATAATCCCCCCTCCACCAAACTTTACACTTGGCACAATGCAGTCAGGCAAGTCCCGTTCCCCTGGCAACCGCCAAACCCAGACTCATCCATGGGATTGCAGACAGAGAAGCGTGATTGGTCACTCCAGAGAACACGTCTCACTGCTCTAGAGTCCAGTGGCGGCGTGCTTTACCCCACTGCATCCCACGCTTTGCATTGCTCTTGGTGATGTAAGGCTTGGATGAGCTGCTCGGCCATGGAAACCCATTCCATGAAGCTCTCTACGCACTGTTCTTGAGCTCATCTGAAGGCCACAGAAGTTTGGAGGTCTGTAGCTATTGACTCTGCAGAAAGTTGGCGTCTTCTGCGCACTGTGACCCTCAGCATGCGCTGACCCCGCTCTGTGATTTTACGTGGCCTTCGTGGCTGAGTTGCTGTTGTTCCCAATCACTTCCACTTTGTTATAATCCCACTAACAGTTGAGCGTGGAATATTTAGTAGTGAGGAAATGTCAGGAATGGACTTATTGCACAGGTGGCAACCTATCACGGTACCACGCTTGAGTTCACTGAG
>CM077213.1:300812-320812 GCA_039654625.1 Rhinogobio ventralis | reverse complement strand
CTCCCTGTTATATCTCTCTGTTATATCTCTCTGTTATATCTCTCTGTTATATCTCTCTGTTATATCTCTCTGTTATATCTCTCTGTTATATCTCTCTGTTATATCTCCCTGTTATATCTCTCTGTTATATCTCTCTGTTATATCTCTCTGTTATATCTCTCTGTTATATCTCTCTGTTATATCTCCCTGTTATATCTCTCTGTTATATCTCTCTGTTATATCGCTCTGTTATATATCTCTGTTATATATCTCTGTTATATCTCTCTGTTATATCTCTCTGTTATATCTCTCTGTTATATCTCTCTGTTATATCTCCCTGTTATATATCTCTGTTATATCTCCCTGTTATATCTCTCTGTTATATCTCTCTGTTATATCGCTCTGTTATATATCTCTGTTATATATCTCTGTTATATCTCTCCGTTATATCGCTCTGTTATATATCTCTGTTATATATCTCTGTTATATCTCTCTGTTATATCTCTCTGTTATATCTCTCTGTTATATCTCTCTGTTATATCTCCCTGTTATATCTCTCTGTTATATCTCTCTGTTATATCTCTCTGTTATATCTCTCTGTTATATCTCCCTGTTATATCTCTCTGTTATATCGCTCTGTTATATCTGTTATATCTCTCTGTTATATCTCTCTGTTATATCTCTCTGTTATATATCTCTGTTATATCTCTCTGTTATATCTCTCTGTTATATCTGTTATATCTCTCTGTTATATCGCTCTGTTATATCTCTCTGTTATATCGCTCTGTTATATCTCTCTGTTATATCGCTCTGTTATATCTCTCTGTTATATCTCTCTGTTATATCGCTCTGTTATATCTCTCTGTTATATCTCTCTGTTATATCTCTCTGTTATATCGCTCTGTTATATCTCTCTGTTATATCTCCCTGTTATATCTCCCTGTTATATATCTCTGTTATATCTCTCTGTTATATCTCTCTGTTATATCTCTCTGTTATATCTCCCTGTTATATATCTCTGTTATATCTCTCTGTTATATCTCCCTGTTATATCTCTCTGTTATATCTCTCTGTTATATCTCTCTGTTATATCTCTCTGTTATATCTCTCTGTTATATCTCTCTGTTATATATCTCTGTTATATCTGTTATATCTCTCTGTTATATCTCTCTGTTATATCTCTCTGTTATATCTCCCTGTTATATATCTCTGTTATATCTCTCTGTTATATCTCCCTGTTATATCTCTCTGTTATATCTCTCTGTTATATCTCTCTGTTATATCTCTCTGTTATATCTCTCTGTTATATATCTCTGTTATATCTGTTATATCGCTCTGTTATATCTCTCTGTTATATCGCTCTGTTATATCTCTCTGTTATATCTCTCTGTTATATCGCTCTGTTATATCTCTCTGTTATATCGCTCTGTTATATCTCTCTGTTATATATCTCTGTTATATCTGTTATATCGCTCTGTTATATCTCTCTGTTATATCGCTCTGTTATATCTCTGTTATATCTCTCTGTTATATCTCTCTGTTATATCGCTCTGTTATATCTCTCTGTTATATCGCTCTGTTATATCTCTCTGTTATATCTCTCTGTTATATCTCTCTGTTATATCTCTCTGTTATATCTCTCTGTTATATCTCTCTGTTATATATTTCTGTTATATCTGTTATATCTCTCTGTTATATCTCTCTGTTATATCTCTCTGTTATATCTCCCTGTTATATATCTCTGTTATATCTCTCTGTTATATCTCCCTGTTATATCTCTCTGTTATATCTCTCTGTTATATCTCTCTGTTATATCTCTCTGTTATATCTCTCTGTTATATCTCTCTGTTATATATCTCTGTTATATCTGTTATATCGCTCTGTTATATCTCTCTGTTATATCGCTCTGTTATATCTCTCTGTTATATCTCTCTGTTATATCTCTCTGTTATATCGCTCTGTTATATCTCTCTGTTATATCTCCCTGTTATATCTCCCTGTTATATATCTCTGTTATATCTCTCTGTTATATCTCTCTGTTATATCTCTCTGTTATATCTCCCTGTTATATATCTCTGTTATATCTCTCTGTTATATCTCCCTGTTATATCTCTCTGTTATATCTCTCTGTTATATCTCTCTGTTATATCTCTCTGTTATATCTCTCTGTTATATCTCTCTGTTATATATCTCTGTTATATCTGTTATATCTCTCTGTTATATCTCTCTGTTATATCTCTCTGTTATATCGCTCTGTTATATATCTCTGTTATATCTTTCTGTTATATCTCTCTGTTATATCTCTCTGTTATATCGCTCTGTTATATCTCCCTGTTATATCTCCCTGTTATATCTCCCTGTTATATATCTCTGTTATATCTCTCTGTTATATATCTCTGTTATATCTCCGTTATATCTCTCTGTTATATCTCCCTGTTATATCTCCCTGTTATATCTCTCTGTTATATCTCTCTGTTATATCTCTCTGTTATATCTCCCTGTTATATCGCTCTGTTATATCTCTCTGTTATATCTCTCTGTTATATCTGTTATATCTCTCTGTTATATCGCTCTGTTATATCTCTCTGTTATATCTCTCTGTTATATCTGTTATATATCTCCGTTATATCTCTCTGTTATATCTCCCTGTTATATCTCCCTGTTATATCTCTCTGTTATATCTCTCTGTTATATCTCTCTGTTATATCTCTCTGTTATATCTCTCTGTTATATCTCCCTGTTATATCTCCCTGTTATATATCTCTGTTATATCTCTCTGTTATATATCTCTGTTATATCTCCGTTATATCTCTCTGTTATATCTCCCTGTTATATCTCCCTGTTATATCTCTCTGTTATATCTCTCTGTTATATCTCTCTGTTATATCGCTCTGTTATATCTCTCTGTTATATCTCTCTGTTATATCTGTTATATCTCTCTGTTATATCGCTCTGTTATATCTCTCTGTTATATCGCTCTGTTATATCTCTCTGTTATATCTCTCTGTTATATCTCTCTGTTATATCTCTCTGTTATATCTCTCTGTTATATCTCCCTGTTATATCTCTCTGTTATATCTCTCTGTTATATCTCTCTGTTATATCTCTCTGTTATATCTCCCTGTTATATCTCCCTGTTATATCTCTCTGTTATATCTCTCTGTTATATCTCTCTGTTATATCTCCCTGTTATATCTCCCTGTTATATATCTCTGTTATATCTCTCTGTTATATATCTCTGTTATATCTCCGTTATATCTCTCTGTTATATCTCCCTGTTATATCTCCCTTTTATATATCTCTGTTATATCTCTCTGTTATATCTCTCTGTTATATCTCTCCGTTATATCTCTCCGTTATATCGCTCTGTTATATCTCTCTGTTATATCTCTCTGTTATATCTCTCTGTTATATCTCCCTGTTATATCTCCCTGTTATATCTCTCTGTTATATCTCTCTGTTATATCTCTCTGTTATATCGCTCTGTTATATCTCTCTGTTATATCTCTCTGTTATATCTCTCTGTTATATCTCCCTGTTATATCTCCCTGTTATATATCTCTGTTATATCTCTCTGTTATATATCTCTGTTATATCTCCGTTATATCTCTCTGTTATATCTCCCTGTTATATCTCCCTTTTATATATCTCTGTTATATCTCTCTGTTATATCTCTCTGTTATATCTCTCCGTTATATCTCTCCGTTATATCGCTCTGTTATATCTCTCTGTTATATCTCTCTGTTATATCTCTCTGTTATATCTCTCTGTTATATCTCCCTGTTATATATCTCTGTTATATCTCTCTGTTATATCTCTCTGTTATATCTCTCTGTTATATCTCTCTGTTATATCGCTCTGTTATATCTCTCTGTTATATCTCCCTGTTATATCTCCCTGTTATATATCTCTGTTATATCTCTCTGTTATATCTCTCTGTTATATCTCTCTGTTATATCTCTCTGTTATATCGCTCTGTTATATCTCTCTGTTATATCTCCCTGTTATATCTCCCTGTTATATATCTCTGTTATATCGCTCTGTTATATCGCTCTGTTATATCTCTCTGTTATATCTCTCTGTTATATCTCTCTGTTATATCTCTCTGTTATATCGCTCTGTTATATCTCTCTGTTATATCTCCCTGTTATATCTCCCTGTTATATATCTCTGTTATATCTCTCTGTTATATATCTCTGTTATATCTCCGTTATATCTCTCTGTTATATCTCCCTGTTATATCTCCCTGTTATATATCTCTGTTATATCTCTCTGTTATATCTCCCTGTTATATCTCTCTGTTATATCGCTCTGTTATATCTCTCTGTTATATCGCTCTGTTATATCTCTCTGTTATATCTCCCTGTTATATCTCTCTGTTATATCTCTCTGTTATATCGCTCTGTTATATCTCTCTGTTATATCTCTCTGTTATATCTCCCTGTTATATCTCTCTGTTATATCTCTCTGTTATATCTCTCTGTTATATCTCTCTGTTATATCTCTCTGTTATATCGCTCTGTTATATCGCTCTGTTATATCTCTCTGTTATATCTCTCTGTTATATCTCCCTGTTATATCTCTCTGTTATATCTCTCTGTTATATCTCCCTGTTATATCTCCCTGTTATATCGCTCTGTTATATCTCTCTGTTATATCTGTTATATCTCTCTGTTATATCTCTCTGTTATATCTCCGTTTATGTCTGGAAGCTCCAGAGCATCAATCTCCTCATGTCCAGTTTACACTCATTGTCTTTTTACAGAGCTGTTGTATAAAAAATACATTTTTAATAATACAAATGATATTTACATTTTTTTGTTTACTTTTCAATTATACATTTATGCATTTTTGGGGGATGTGTGGTACTTTTTTACATATTTACTACATAATTATTCAATTACCTTGCATATGAAATATTACATTTGTATGAAAAAAATACATAAATGCAGATCTAAAGTAAATATAGATATTGGTGTCAGTGTTAGGACAGTATCCTGCCATCTGCTGGTTAGAGGAGTAAATGTAGGAATCGCAGCGATAGAAAAAAGAGTGTAATGACCACATCTGTCCAGCAGAGGCACATACACACCCATTCATTTCTCTGGAAGTGGCCAATGCTCTTACTTTTGTGGTATTGTTTTTTTTTGAGAATTTATAACTCATATAAATAATTAGCTTTAGAATAACAAATATAGAATTTTTTTAGAAAAAAATATGTTAATTAAACAATTGCAGTTACACCTGTGTGTTTGTGTGTGTGAGTGTATGTGAGAGAGAGAGTGTGTGTGTGTGTGAGTATGTGTGTGTGTGAGAGAGAGAGTGTGTGTGAGTGTGTGTGTGTGTGTGTGTGAGAGAGAGAGAGTGTGTGTGAGAATATGAGGATTAAGAGAAGCGACTCGTGTGTGTGTGTGTGTGTGTGTGTGTGTGTGTGTGAATGTGGGAAACCTCTGTCATGAATTCATGAATGTGTGTTGGTGGAGTCGAGTGCCGTGATAAGTGTGTGTGTGTGTGAGTGTTTGCTGATCTCTCAGTGAATGCAGTCCAGTTTGTCAAAGGAAGGCCTGCGGGTCTGGCGTGGCTCCACGTCTCTATGGCTCACACGGCCCCTGCGGCTCGAGTGCTCGCGTCCATCTGCCGCTCAGAGCCGTCAGACCGCAGAGACTCCGGAGACGCGCTCAAGATGTTCCTGATATCCCGGCCTCTCCTGGAGTCTCCAGCTCCTGACAGATATATACGACGGCTGGCAGCCGCGCGTGTTCCTGGCTCTCGGGTCGCGGCTCTCCGGGACCTTTGGCCATCTGGACGAGAGAACGAGAGCGCTTGTGACTGTCAGACAACCAAACGCTCGCGTCTGACCACATTCTGCTATTACATTAAAAACAATAACAAGCCATGAATATTTCATCCTGCCCTTCAAACTCAGTGTTTTACATCCGTGTGCACTGAACCCGAGTCGGTGAGGGTTTGTACCTGCGTTTTCCCCGCGGCAGATGTTCGAGGAATGAAGCCGTCAGACTAATGCAGTGTTTGATGGTCTAATATTCATAACACTTCAGTCACGATTAAAGATGTTTGCTCTGATATCTAAAGTGAGGAGCTGCTGATTCCAGATGATCTCCGTGATCGAACCTGACATGATCTGATGAATCATCTCAACACACTCATGAGAGCACTGGCCGCTTCTTGTGTAACACACCATCTGCCCGTTACTCATCCATGATAAATATAAAGCTGTTGTGTAAGGAATGAAAATCATATTCTCATGAATCTGACCTGCAGAAGGTTCGTCAGATGGACGCGTGGCGAGCGGATGAGTGATTCTGCTCTGAACCGGACACGACTCACAGGAAGAGGAACTGCAATGTGAATCGGAATGAAATAAACACGGGTGATGCATTGTGGGATATAAATCTCTGTCGCTCTATATCTTTATAAGGCCTATAAATCTTCCAGGGATTTTCAAACACTTATCAAATGCTTCTTTTATATGAAAACCCTCGTGCACTGTTGGATTTCTGGATACACTCGTTATGGTCCGGGTCAAAATGACCCTAATTGGATTCAATACAAGTCCCCAAACATCACACTGTGACAAAAAACACAATCAGGTACAAACAATTAACTTTTCACACATTACAAAGAATAAATATCTGAATTTACGATTTATAAAAATATTTTTAAGACGGCCCGACACTTGCCATTATACATTTATAACAATAATATCTTAGTCGAAACCTTGACTAACTATAGCGTTTGAAAGCTTTCAGACTCTCATTTTCATATTTGGTGACCGATTTTCAAAAGATGCTTCATTTGTGATGCGGTTTGTGACTCTGCATTTTAGAGATTCAAATCAAATATGAAATATTAACATCCCAAACTACTTCTGAATAGGATGATCTACTTCATAGATATTTTGAAAAGTATGGAAATATATTGTTCAGTTCACTCAAACCATGAATGGAAATGGAAGAGTCCTTGTGTGTGTGTGTGTGTGTGTGTGTGTGTGTGCATTCTAGTGGAGAAGTTTGGTACTGCGCACACAATAATCTTACAAAGTTCTTTTTTGAGATATCAACCTAAAATTACTTACAATAATCTGTGAAGTGTGAGTCTGTGCTCTGAAGTGTTCAAGATTTTTAACAATTTAAGTTGGAAAAGTCATGTTCAAGTCTATCTCAATAAGTGGGACAGACTGTTAACAGGTAAAACAACTTTTTATTTTCACAAACTTAAAAAAAAATTACAGTTGTTAAAGTCAACAAGACACTGGTACTTCAGGACTGGAGTTGAAGAGCTCTGACACACAGAAGTGTTGTGTATGTTGTGTCTGTACAGATGCTTTTGAACATCTGTCTATACGGGTCAAACTGACCCACCAACAGCAGGAGTGTATAAAATCTCTGTATGCACATTTCACAACGGATCAGGATGTTGAAACTTTGCATGCATGTTCATGACCCTCAATGAGAAAAAGTCACAAAATTTCAAGAAAAACAATGTAGGTTAGACAGTATTTCAGATAGATTGAAAAAATAAATTATAGCTATTTTTTTTTTTACCATTTTTGGCATACAGAAAATATTTCTGTAATGAAATAAGTGGGGAAAAGCTCCTTTTTTAGCTTCATAGGTTAGTAAAAAACTAAAATAACAAAATATAACCAGTAAATGTTATTATTTTGTGTCTGTACAGTTGCCTTAGAACATTAAAATATGCGGGTCAAGATGACCTGCGAACACCACGAACGTAACAGTAATTGTGTGTGTATATGTCAAAACGTATCAGCGTGTTGAAACTTTGCATGCATGTTTATGACCCTAAATGAGAAAAAGTCACAAAATTTCAAGAAAAAAAAAACTGGTTAACTGATATTTCTGACAACTTAAAAATCAAAACGGGTCAAATTGCCCCGCAACTTAACACGAGGGTTAAAATAAGCTCGTTTATGCGTGACATTAACCAACAATGACCAATGCATTTGTCACATAGTATTAACAGATTCAACTTTTTAATTTGAATAATGTATTAATAAATGTTGAAATTAACATTAAGATGAATAAATGCTTTAGAAGTATTGTTCATTGTTAGTTCATGTTAACTAATGTTATCAGATGAAACATTTTAAAGTGTTTCCAGAATAACTGTAATTTTCTTTTAGTTTGAGTTCTGACTGAAGCTTAACATCATAACATCATTATTTAAACTCATAACTCATGCGAACACATCATCACAGGATGAAAACCGTCTTTTATTACTGTGCATAATTTCATATTTGCATCGATCAGCAGCACATTATCATGAAGCCGAGCTGATCCTGTCACGCTGTGCAGTTGCATCAGTTATTGATCAGTTATTTTTACTTCAGTTTGCTGCATTAATATTTCATTAAGAACATTTGGAATCTCTTTTCAGAAGATATAGCGTGATGTGTCTGATCTTCTGTCCTCGTGCGATCAGCTTCGTCTCATCACAGGATCGCTGCTGTTTTGCTGCTTTGTTTCATCATGCGTTTGTTTTTCTATCTCTTTATCATGCATTATACCTGCCCTCTCTCACGTTCAGTGTTCAGTCTGATGTGTGTGTGTGTGAGTGTGTGCATCAGGCCGAGTGTCGCAGCTTTTCTCCACATTATGAAGTTCAGTGATGATGAATTCAGCACTTCACCTCCGCAGGAATCAGTTGCTAGGAAACAATCATCACCGGAATAAATCTGAGCACTAAAGTTTGAGAACTGTGTTTGTACAATTAAACCAATACAGCTCATCTCTGTGACTTGAGTCTGAAATTATATGAACAGTAGATGCAGACGCTTGATGATATTATTATTATTATTGGTGAAAACTAGTTTCTTCTGTCATTTTAAACACTTGAAACCTTTATGTGTAATGCATTATTGATGTATTCATAATGTGTAAATATAATGTGTTTATCTTTTCATTAAATAATTGTAACCACACTTAAAATGCATTATAATTTTTTTCCTCGATTCCTCGTTACATCTGGAATTGGTCGTTTATTGTGTATTAATGCATTATACTTTCTAAAGTATTATAATGTATTATAACTGTGGTGACAATTATTAATGAGATGCTTTATAAAGTGCATTACAAGGCATAATTCATAAAAAATACTAAATTATAGTAAAACAATTCTAATAAATATATATATATAGGAGTGGATGCGGTTCCTCCGTCAGGAGCTGATGCGGTTCCTCCATCAGGAGTGGATGCGGTTCCTCCGTCAGGAGCTGATGCGGTTCCTCCGTCAGGAGCTGATGCGGTTCCTCCGTCAGGAGCGGATGCCGTTCCTCCGTCAGGAGCTGATGCCGTTCCTCCGTCAGGAGCGGATGCGGTTCCTCCGTCAGGAGCTGATGCGGTTCCTCCGTCAGGAGCGGATGCGGTTCCTCCGTCAGGAGCGGATGCGGTTCCTCCGTCAGGAGCGGATGCGGTTCCTCCGTCAGGAGCTGATGCGGTTCCTCCGTCAGGAGCGGATGCCGTTCCTCCGTCAGGAGCGGATGCCGTTCCTCCGTCAGGAGATGATGCGGTTCCTCCGTCAGGAGCGGATGCCGTTCCTCCGTCAGGAGCTGATGCCGTTCCTCCGTCAGGAGCTGATGCCGTTCCTCCGTCAGGAGCTGATGCGGTTCCTCCGTCAGGAGCGGATGCCGTTCCTCCGTCAGGAGCTGATGCCGTTCCTCCGTCAGGAGCTGATGCCGTTCCTCCGTCAGGAGCTGATGCCGTTCCTCCGTCAGGAGCTGATGCGGTTCCTCCGTCAGGAGCGGATGCCGTTCCTTCGTCAGGAGCTGATGCGGTTCCTCCGTCAGGAGCGGATGCCGTTCCTCCGTCAGGAGCTGATGCGGTTCCTCCGTCAGGAGCGGATGCCGTTCCTCCGTCAGGAGCTGATGCGGTTCCTCCGTCAGGAGCTGATGCCGTTCCTCCGTCAGGAGCTGATGCGGTTCCTCCGTCAGGAGCGGATGCCGTTCCTCCGTCAGGAGCGGATGCCGTTCCTCCGTCAGGAGCTGATGCCGTTCCTCCGTCAGAAGTGGATGCAGTTGCCATGGTTTCTGTCGTCCTGCATCGGCACTGAACTTGCCAACGTCTAAAGAACCAGAGGCATGTAATCATCTGCTGAGGCTTAATTAGAGCTTATTAGGTTCATGTCCAGTCCTAGGGCGAATGTCAAGTGTTTTATAGCGCAGCGGCTAAATAAAGACTGATTTAACTCTACTTGTTTCTTGGAAACAAAGCAGCACATGCTGAAAGGGGTTTAAAAGACTGAATGATCCGCAGCTTTCAGTGTTGAGTTCTCAGAAGTGTGTGTGTGCGTCAGCGTGTGAGTGTGTGAGTGTGAGTGAGTGTGTGTGTGTGTGTGTCTGTGTGAGAGAGCATGAGTGTGTGAGTGTCTGTCAGTGTGTGCGTCAGTGTGTGTGAGCATGACTGTGTGAGTGTCTGTCGGTGTGTGTGTGAGCGTGAGTGTGTGTGTGAGTGTTAGTGTGAGTGTGTGTGTGTGTGTGAGTGTGTGAGTGTAAGTGAGTGTGTGTGTCTGTGTGAGAGAGCTTGAGTGTGTGAGTGTCTGTCAGTGTGTGCGTCAGTGTGTGTGAGCATGAGTGTGTGAGTGTCTGTCAGTGTGTGTGTGAGCGTGAGTGTGTGTGAGTGTGAGTGTGTGTTAGTGTGTGAGTGTGTGTGAGTGAGTGTGTGTGTCTGTGTGAGAGAGCTTGAGTGTGTGAGTGTCTGTCAGTGTGTGCGTCAGTGTGTGTGAGCATGAGTGTGTGAGTGTCTGTCAGTGTGTGCGTCAGTGTTTGTGAGCATGAGTGTGTGAGTGTCTGTCAGTGTGTGTGTGAGCGTGAGTGTGTGTGAGTGTGAGTGTGTGTTAGTGTGTGTGTGTGTGTGTGAGTGTGTGAGTGTGAGTGAGTGTGTGTGTCTGTGTGAGAGAGCTTGAGTGTGTGAGTGTCTGTCAGTGTGTGCGTCAGTGTGTGTGAGCATGAGTGTGTGAGTGTCTGTCAGTGTGTGCGTCAGTGTTTGTGAGCATGAGTGTGTGAGTGTCTGTCAGTGTGTGTGTGAGCGTGAGAGTGTGTGAGTGTGAGTGTGTGTGAGTGTTAGTGTGTGAGTGTGTGTGTGTGTGTGAGTGTGTGAGTGTGAGTGAGTGTGTGTGTCTGTGTGAGAGAGCTTGAGTGTGTGAGTGTCTGTCAGTGTGTGCGTCAGTGTGTGTGAGCATGAGTGTGTGAGTGTCTGTCAGTGTGTGTGAGAGTGTGTGTGTCGTCTCTGAGGTAAATTCTCCATGAGTGTCAAACATCAGTTTTGTCAAATATGAATGTGTGATTGTCGATCTCGGGCTGAATCATGGTGTCCCTCAGGGTTCAGTTATTATTCATCCACATTTTAACTGTGATTTCTACACTGATGACATCCAGATCTATAAATCTGTAAATCTGCTCTATCCACTCAAATTGATGAAATTTCTGATGTGTGAATGAAATAAAAAAATGGCTGAACTTTCTGAAACTATGGACAAAGCTGAGATCATTATTATGGAACCCCGTCACTGCTAGATAATTCCCACTGACTTTCCCTGTGAGTTTTCCAGTATCTCATCAAACCATCCAGAACTGTGAAAATCTGTGTGCTTCTGCTCATGTCTGATTCTGCTCACATGGACTCCAGCGCCGTGCCTCCGTCTTACGGTGTAGCTGTAATCGCGGTTCTGCTGTTCAGACTCAGAAGTGAGCGTCAGCATTTTGGGATATTGAATAAAAAAATACTGGATGGAAACCGCAAGATCCCTCGACCTCAGGTGACTCAGGAAAGGCTGTGATTGGATAACTGGACTAACCAGTGGACCAATCGCATCACAGCGACTGATATTTCAATATGATTTAGTTTTCTTGAACACACGGGATAGAAACGCTGCTTTATTTGCAGATATTTTATGCCATATTGATCTGTTTCTGCTACTTTAAAAGTACATTTTGCTTTTCATCCTGAACTTTTTATCGTTTCCACAGATTTTGGCGGTTTTAAACGGAGTCTGCGGTTTGAGTCTCACACTCATTGTTATTCTCTTTTCATCACCTTCTTTCCTCCTTTATTCCTGCTTTTCTTTCACTCTCTCGTCTTAATCTCCGTCTCTGTTCTGTTCTCTTCTCTCCGTGTAGCGTCTCCCTTCCGTCGGGAGTTTTAATTAAAGCAACCGTATTTCACAGGCTTAGTGAATAAATCCAGACTTCCTGCTACAGTTTAATGTCCTCAGACTCGTTCTGATTTAATGTCGGAGGAAACGAGAGAAAGAGCGCAGTGAACAGAGCAGAACGCACAGGCTGTGAACACATTATAATATGAGCGTGTCAGAGATCTGGGCGGTTTCTGCAGGAATGTGAGCGCCGTTTGACACGAGACATGATGGGTTAGCTCTGTGGTTGCTAGGATGTAATGGATGGTTGCTAGGTAGTTTTGAGCTTTCATCTTGTTCAAATCATCATGATGATACGAATTATGACTTGAAGGGTTAGTTCACCAAAAATGTCATTATTTACTCGCCCTCATGATGTTCCAAACCCGTAAAACACAAATGGAGATATTTTAATAAAATCTGAGAGATTTCTGTCCCTCCATTGAGAGTCTACGCAACTACCAAGTTCATAAAGAGATCGTAAAACTAATCCATATGAATTGAGTGGTTTAGTCCACATTTTCTAAAGAGACTCGATCGCTTTATATGATGAATATATTATACACCAATCAGGCATAACATTATGACCCGTGAATAACACTTATGATCTCTTCATCACGGCTCCTGTTAGTGGGTGGGATATATGTGATGGCTAGACGACTGGGTCAGAGCATCTCCAAAACTGCAGCTCTTGTGGGGTGTTCCCGGTCTGCAGTGGTCAGGATCTATCAAAAGTGCTCCAAGGAAGGAACAGTGGAGAACCGGAGACAGGGTCATGGGCGGCCAAGGCTCATTGATGCACGTGGGGAGCGAAGGCTGGCCCGTGTGGTCCGATCAAACAGACGAGCTACTGGAGCTCAAATTGCTCCAGAAGTTAATGCTGGTTCTGATAGAAAGGTGTCAGAATACACAGTGCATCTCAGTTTGTTGTGTATGGGGCTGCATAGCCGCTGACCAGTCAGGGTGCCCATGCTGACCCCTGTCCACCGCCGAAAGCACCAACAGTGGCACGTGAGCATCAGAACTGGACCACGGAGAAATGGAAGAAGGTGGCCTGGTCTGAGGAATCACGTGTTCTTTTACATCACGTGGATGGCCGGGTGCGTGTGCGTGGCTTACCTGGGGAACACATGGCACCAGGATGCACTATGGGAAGAAGGCAAGCCGGCGGAGGCAGTGTGATGCTTTGGGCAATGTTCTGCTGGGAAACCTTGGGTCCTGCCATCCATGTGGATGTTACTTTGACACGTACCACCTACCTAAGCATTGTTGAGACCATGTACAGCCTTTCATGGAAACGGTATTCCCTGGTGGCTGTGGCTCTTCCAGCAGGATAATGCTCCTGACACAAAGCACAAATGCTTCAGGAATGGTTCCAAATTCCCCAGCTCTCAATCCAATCGAGCATCTGTCAAGCTTTTATTAACAGAAGCTTAACTGAACCTTCTTGATGCACGAGAACAAACCTCATTGGTTCAAGCTTACCATAACTGATGTGTGCGCTGATGAATATGTGAATAAAAGCCTAAAATATATTGATTTCCATAGAAAAAAAATGAAAAGGAAAATAGACATGTAATGAATGATTTAGAAACAGAAGATACACACGTGATCCAAACGCATGCGTGTGATTTCCTCAGTTCCTCCGTCAGTCGTGTCGCCGGAAGCTAGTTTCTGTCTCATTTGCATGGCTTTGATTGTGACTCTCAAACTGGGAAGACTGTGTGCGGCTGTACGGTTCAGCGCTCCTCAGTGTTATAATCTAAACGGGCTCTGGTTGGGAAGATAGCGGCTCAGATGGAGATTGCGGCGTGTAAACCGTGTCGTATTGGTCATACCTGTCGCTTTGTTGAGCATAATTGAGCTGATTGTTTTGCAGTCAAACCCCAGAGAGAATGAAGTCACACACACGTTTGTGTGTTTATGGGACAAATGACATCAGCGCTGGTTCTGCGCTGAACTCTGGGTTAATTATGCATTAGAACCAGACAAAAAGAGTTTGTCAAAGGCAGAACGACAAGAACACGTTTCATTTGTGACGCGCTGTGAAAGCGAGAGATCCACAGAGCTTTATGTCATACGTTTCTCTGTAATCCTGCCTCGTTCAGATGCACTTTAAATGAATGTGAATCACTTATCGAGGCTGTGAGATTCATCAGAGAGACGTTTACACTGAGCCTTGATTGTAAGATAAATACCTATAAAGCATCACTGGCTCATTTATTACAGCAAACAAGAGTCGGACATGAATCCTCTCGGATGCAGAGATTGTACATTAAAGCCTCTGAACACATCGCACATCATTACACAACAAACTTTGATTAATGAGCCGTTTCAACACAAAGCCTCTGTGGAGACACTTCTCTCTCGTGGCTTCTGTAATGTGTTTGTATTATAAATATGCTCATGTGTTCATGTTTGTGTGTGTGTTTAAGTCCTCCGTCTCGTTCTCTCGGATGTACGGCATTGCTGTTGTGACGTCACAGTCGTGTTGCATTGTGGTCTATGGATCTGCCTGAAGTGTACATATAAATCGAGGGGTCGAGGGTGTGTCCAAATAAACTCCTCTCGTCCACTTGATGAGGTCAACACACTTTAAAATGACGTGCTTAGGGAAGTTCATGAGTGTATGTCTAAAAGAGTTAGGTCTCGGCAGGTGCTAATATTTCATGTATTATTTTTAAGGGTTTGTGATGACTCTTAAATGCGCTCTTTCATTGTGTCATATCAAATGTAATGGAGAGAGACTTGAGTCTCTTTGAAGCGTCCTTCCCTTGTCCTGCAGCAGACTTCGCCTCACCTCTCGCGCCGCATGAACCGATGACCTTCGGTCTGGGAAACTCCCGCAGAGATCCGCCGACTTCTCTGTGTAATTGAGAAGCATTGCAGGAGTTTTCCTGGGTCTCAGCAGAGAATGACATCTGACTCCGTTCGACTTGTTTACTGTCGCTTGACTCAGTTTCTCCCCTTGAGTTCGACTCGGTCAGTCCGGGACCTGCATTCAAACTACAGACGAGAGTCAGACACGCATCTTTAATGCCGCCTATTTTATATTTTATCTGTCAATTGCACTGTTTTTTTTTTTCATAATGTTGATGTATCTAAAAAACATTTTATTCTAGCTTCATGCATTCTTTTATTATCAACACTTGGATGTGGGTAAGTTTCATAAAAATGCAACATTTCACTCAAAAAGCTGAGAAAATCATGCTTTTGTCAAAGGGTTCGTCCGGATGGGATTCAGAGCGATGATCAAACACAGATGGAGTAGATCGAGTCCATCAACCCCTTCAGTCCTAGAGCTCGTCCTGGGGCGATGTTTCTTTCATAGCATTAGGCCGTTTTGATTTATATGCTGTTTAACCCTTAAATGCATGAATCATTCTTACATACCCGGATCTACATCTAACACGGATGGATCTCTACCTGTCACGATAACTCCCCTGATATTAGAGTAACAATTACAGAAGAATAAAATACAGCATATGTTGTTCCCTTTTGGAGCTTGGAAGGTTCAGTTTGAGCAGATGTTTTATACCATCAGAGCTCATTTCCCAGTACATTCAGCAAATCATATTCTCAAAACTATCATTTTCAACATCTTCAAAATCAATATTTTGATCAAGTGGCGGATCAGTTCTTGCTCTGCAGTAAATCACTGCCATTTCACGTTTTGCGGCTGATACTGTTCTTGTGTTTTCTGTCTGTAGTAACTATGAGTGAAACGTCACTTCATCATTGTGTATCCGACATCGCTGATCATCGGTGAACTGCACTTATAATTTTATGATTTTTTTCGTTTATAATGAATTGATTGAGGAATACTAAGAAGGTTGATGTCTAAGTTTAAAAAATGAATGAGGTCCCGGGTCTGCATTTAATGCTAATGTTTGATGATCTCCTTATTTGACGCGCGGCAGCAATGCGTCTCTCACTTCTTCTTCACTTGCGTTTTCTTCTTTTTATTTAATTTTTTTGTATGAGAAATTGATATTTCGTTTGCTTTGAGGGATTAATGTTTTTTACTTAGTGTGTTTTGTTTATTTATTAGGGGTGTTGAAACGAATCGATGCAGTAATGGACCATAATTAATTATAGCCTGCTGATGCGTCTCTGACGTCATGCGCCGCGTACTCGTGCTAGCGTAAAATGGCGGAAGGAGGCGAAACACAAAAGTGAGTAATACAAAATGCACCCACTATTTTAACATTCACAGCGTGCGTATGTGTGTGAGCGTTATTGTAACTTAAGTACACTACTTACCTATTTACTAGTTTTTATTAGTTCTAAATGCTCCTGTCGTTGTGTTTGATGGAAGTGTTCATTCAGGAAGCAGATAAAATAAAAAATGGAGGTCATATATCTGTAGGCGTAGGTTTTGGGACAATATGGGCCCTATTTTAACGCTCGCAGGTGCTCTTAGGGCGTGTCCGAATCCACTTTTGCTAGTCGGCGCGTCCGGCGCATGGTCCAGAAGGGTTGTGCCTCGTCTCTTAATGAGTCATGGGTGTGTTTTGGGCTTAACGAGCAATAAACCAATCAGACCTTATCTCCCTTTCCCTTTAAAAGCCAGTTGTGCTCGCACCATGAGCGGATTCACTATTAACATGAGGAGAGACTGAACGCTTCTCCAGATTTCTCCTTTTATTTTTAATATTTAAACGTGTGTGTGTGTGTGTGTGTGTGTGCTGCGCATCCCTGTGTGTGTGATAATCAGAGTGTCGCCTATAGGCTCATATTACTAACAATACCAGTAACAATTACAATTATTTGTGACTAAATGTATTACAAGTAATCAAATTGGTCTTCCAACTGGCTCGCTGTCACTGCCAGTTGGGCTTTCATGGACTCTAGGTTTTGTAACTGGCTTTGCAGAGCTTTTGTGGTCTACAAAAACAATAGTAGGAAACAAGAACTAAATGTTAAATGCACAGCTTCATAACATGCAATACTGAACATCTAAAACTAATTAGACTGATGTCATTACCTTTTAATATCGGCGGGTCAGTGAGATGGCCAAATTGTTGAACTTTTGCTGATTCCAGCGCATGGCCATGAGAGTCAGCATGTCTGTGCGTCCTGCAAACAGAAAATATGATGTTACCATATTCCCCCTACTTCTTATGCAAGGATGTAACTAGTGCAGTATGTGGTCATCTTACCTGCTTTTGACATGTGTTTTGTGGTCACTGCAATCCTAGAGAGGAAGGCATTGCACTGTTCCACCTCCTCCCCTAGTGTTAAACCAGCCCCATCCTGATATGCCCCACTCCATTTCACCTGGTTAAGAATAAAATAAACAAAAGCAACAAAAATGAAATACTGAAAGGAATGGCTTCATGTTAAGAAGGTGCTGGAGCTCTGGACAGCTTTTTGCAACTCTTTGGAGGTAGGGCCAATATTTGCAGGTCACATCCATACAAAAAAAGTGATTTGCCTACTGGCCAGCTTTTCTTGCAGGTACAGGGAATAGGCAAAAAATTCCCCCCTATACATATTTAAGGCACAGAGCAGGACTCCGTGCCAACACACCGCAAGCTCCAATCCCTCCTCGTCCACCTTGCTGGCAGATCTTTGGGAGGTCTCTCTGGCTGCTGACCACTCCCCTCCACAAACACCTCTTCCACTGACCTACAATATGGAAAATGGTTGATGAAAATAAGACTCTCCTAAATAAACTCTTCAGTAAGAGGTTATTATAGTCCTGTAGTCTAATTATCATCTAGAATTTTACATGTTTGGTTGTTTTGTGAATGTGGTCCACAAATCTTTTCACGTCTTCGTCCTTGACTATGAAGACACCTTCAAAGATGGCCTGCTCCTCAGATCTAAAAAAACAATTGTTGATGGACAACAATTTATGATAATTTATAATCTGAGATTACTTGGTGCACATTAAAGAGCTATGTTTTCATATTAATGCAAACACTGATACACAGTTTGGAGTACCTAGCAGCATTCTTGAAACGGTAATGCTCGCGGTTTCCATTAACTGAAACTGCTAGCCTCTCTGGGGTGCATGCAGGACAGGTGAAGGGCTCTTCCTTGCATATACTGTCCACCTCAAACCGCACAGCCTCCCACTCTTCTGAAAACTGTCTGTTGAGATCTTGCCAGTCTATTAAAAATAAGGAAACAAACAGCTAATAATGTACAACAAATACATTAGCATCAAACAGCTTTTCAACCCCCAACTCAAAGATATCAGCAATATTGCAGGATAAATAAATTCAATACTCACACAACCAAAGCGGACAGTTCGCTGATTCAGCTTTCTTAAAAATGATTGACAGGACAGTCCTGGTGCCGCCATCTTAATTTTCTTCAAAAGAATAAAAAATATCTGTGGCAAATTGAAGGGCTGCAGGCCAGTAGTCACTTCTGTTTAGGTCAGCGACTCCAGCAGTCCAAGCGGCTTGACATGCCTCACAAATTAATTCGGGCATGCCTAGATCATGTCATCCTGGAAATATCAAAAACACATCCACTGTAATGTAAACCTTTAAATAACACAATAATACTGCGCTCTTGACTTTAGAGCAGGTGTGTGTTGGTCAATGGCGCAGTGGTTTTCAGTTCCTCACAATAGCAACGCTCCAACAATGATGGGTGAACGCCCATGGGTGAACAGATGCGCCAGTGCATTTGATATTTAAACACGTGGAGCTGGACGTGAACATGAGAACTGCGCCGGGCTGACACCAGCAGAACACACTCGCGTCGTGCCTGGGGTTACATTGAGCTGGTGTGTGAGAGAGCCCTGGGAGTTTGGGTCATTTGTTAATTTGAATGTGTATACTCTTTGCACACTTTTTGTGTTTAGGTTTATATTTATTATTGCTTTATAGTGAATGTGATTTTTATGGAGTTTATTTGTGTAATTGTTTTTTTTTAAGGTTTGATTTGAGATTGTTGTGAGACCCCTTTAATTACACAATGGTTTGGTCTGTTTTGTCATTTCTATGGCTGGGTTAGTTCTGGTGAGGGGTCCCTGAAGAAAACTCAGTCAGTCATTGATTTTATTTTTAATGCACCAATGTGTGACCAGTACATGGATTTTTGCCTTCAGTAAAACGGCTCTATGAATGTCTCTTACAGCGGGGAAAGAGTTAAATAGTTTTGTTCTATTTTTGAATTAAATACTGCATAAATTGGAAAAACATGAAATGTGTTTTTTTTCTAATATTTTCACTGTTTACTGTTCAGAATTCACTGCGGTAAATATTACACGTTTCCATGACAGGACTAAATGATCCCTAGGTTTCCTCTTTTGAATGGATGGTGATGTGCAGGTGTTCAGTTACATCTCGTTTCTTTGATAGTATTTGATTTTTTAGATCCAGAATATATATCAAAATGGTATTACTGTAAAAAATGTAAAACATTCTTAAGTTTAACAGTTTTGAAAAGAGCATGTAAAGATGTGCCTGTATAGAGTTTTACTGGTGTTTGTGTTTGAGTGAGAAAAGTCATTTAAAGATGCCGTTATTGAATGCCTTTCGTGCCAAAGCAATGATAAATGACCCTCAGCTCACAGAGACCGATGCTGTGGTCACTGAGTGAGAGTGCAGAAAAGTCACCTAAGTATTGTAAAAAACGAATTTAATTGAAAGTGTTGGATCTGTGACCTCCGGCTAATGAGTGTGATCCCTAACGAGGAGCGGAGGGTTGGGATGAGGAGTTTGTGCTGGTCGAACTATTTAAAGCATCAGATCGGCCGGCGGTTTGCAGCTCACCGTTACATAATTAATGCTTGTTTCATTTGATTGCTCAGCCTCCGCCGATCGATAACCCGCGGTCTGCGGCAGCACAGCCATTATGCAGCGTTTGACAGAAGAGTTCTGCACCAGCGT
>CM077213.1:290812-293312 GCA_039654625.1 Rhinogobio ventralis | reverse complement strand
AAGTATTTCAGCTAATTTCCCAAAGAGTCTGAAACGCTTCATTTGAAGATTCTCTAAACCCCTCCTCTCTGAGAGCTGCTCTGCTCTGATTGGTCAGATGGCCCAGTCTGCTGTGATTGGTCAGATGGCCCAGTCTGCTCTGATTGGTCAGATGGCCCAGTCTGCTGTGATTAATCAGATGGCCCAGTCTGCTGTGATTGGTCAGATGGCCCAGTCTGCTCTGATTGGTCAGATGGCCCAGTCTGCTGTGATTAATCAGATGGCCCAGTCTGCTGTGATTGGTCAGTTGGCCCAGTCTGCTCTGATTGGTCAGATGGCCCAGTCTACTGTGATTGGTCAGATGGCCTAGTCTGCTGTGATTGGTCAGATGGCCCATTCTGCAAACGCTCATTATCACAGTGATACGAACAGTAACGATGGTGTGGGTTTTACCATATCAATCTCAGCAGAAAACAGCGTCTTCTCCACATGAACAACACCAACCAAACTCTTCCAGTCTCAGAGACAACTACAGTGTGTGAGGGAGGGCGGGGCAAAGAGACGCTGCTCAGCCAATCAAGACCAGAGGTGGGCATTATGCAAATGAGATACCAGACTGAAATTTTCAGTTCAGAATCGATTGTTTCTTTTGGGAGACAAACACTCCATTAATCTGCACTTTGATCTTTGAAGCTTTACATTCACAAACATCTCTGTTACACACTGCATGAGAGGTAATATTGGAAAAAGCATAATAAGCACACTTTAATGTCTTTAACATTTGGTGGAGAAGAATTAGAAATGTAAATAAATGAGTGATGTATGTTTCAGAAAGCATCACGGTAAAGCTCACGGCTCGTGATGATTCACACACACGTGCTCGTTGCGTTTGATCTGCGCTGACACAGAACACCAAACGAACCGCGTCCATCAGCCGCCGATCCCGTGAGCTGGCTCTTTTATCATGACGAGAAAAACTTCAGTCTTCCTGCTCAGATGTAAATCCTGAAGAGTTTTTACGTCTGTCTACCAGGAGATTTGATGAAAAATAAGCTCATTGATTTTTAAGTGCCTATGAATAGTCATTACTAAATGTGTCTTTTGGAAGTAACCAGTGAAGTTTTCAGGTTCCAGAGCTTATGATGTCACATGGAAGGGCGGGGCAGAGATCAGACCACGCCCACCAGCAGCGGCGACAACAGTGACATAAAAATCTGAAATAAAGTTTAAGATAATAAGGTAAAATTGGTCAAATTTGTCCCACTTTACCAAAATTCTCCCAGTGTACACTGTAAAAAATCTCCCTAATTCAGGCACAATATGTAAGATTTTAGGATTAAAATATCCAAAAGCCACTAGAACAGGGTCATATATTTTGTTGACTTGTGTACTTGCATTATCTCAAATGTTTAAATCCAGCGAAATCATAAATTTTAATCAGGACACGGCCCGTGTGTACGTCACCTATCAATGACATCATACCTTTGTTCCCCTCCGGTTTTATTTTGTAGTAACCATGGAAACCCCAAAGCCGCTTTAATATCTGATGTGTTTTATTGGACGCTGAGCAACTGTTTGTATCATTCATGGACAGAAACTAATCATTGTTCTCCAGCTCAACACAGTTAGTCTTATTGTTTAGATCTGGTGTTCTTGATTTACCGCGAGTACCATGTTTTACCATGCCTAATATGATCTCGCTCACTGCAGTGTGAACAAGTGTCTCATAGTAGCGCCGAGAGAACGCACAGAGTAGCATTATAACATCACTTTAACACACTCAGATGTGTGTGATATGATAAAACAGCGCTGCGTTACCACACACACACACACACACGAGCGGAAGAAGCGGAAGCGCTCGTCTGACAGAATAAAAGACACGCCTTTGTTTTGAAGAGATGGAAAATTACATATTGTGCCTTTAAGTTCAGTTGCTGCCTCATTTTTTTTGCCTAGTTGAATCTTGTATAACTTAAAAATGAAATTGGTTAAATTATTTTGATGACAAAGTAATGGAGAAACAAATGTTGTCTTGGCTTATTGATTATATAAATTTCTACAGTATATAAAGTTCATGAGCTGGTTTAATGTTCATCACGTTTGTTGGTAATAATCATCTTAATGTTGCACATCAATCAAGCAACAAATGAAGCTAAAAACCCACAGAAAGTGAATCTACAGCTCTCGTCACGTGTGTGTTTGTCGTGCAGCAACACTTCATCACGTTTCCCTGAATCCTGGTGGAAAAGCTCCGTGTTTCTTGCTGTGACAGCAGAAGGAGGGAAAGTGGAACATGAACTGGAAGTAAATGAGTGCATGAGATAAATTTGGAGTCGATACAAATGAGATTTGGAGCAGCGAGAAGCACTCGAGGAGATTGAACATCGCTGGCCTTATGTACGTTTAATTTACTGTATGACTGTTGTGTTTCATTGCTCCGTCAGGCCCTCGTTCACCTGCTCCTGCTCTCTTAGAGACGTCTGTGAGAACACGAACCAGGAGTCCGACAGCCGAAGACTTG
>CM077213.1:275812-285812 GCA_039654625.1 Rhinogobio ventralis | reverse complement strand
GCAGTGTTGACAGAACCGGGCTAATATGGTCATACTTCCTGGTTCTAGTAAGAACTCGAGCTGCTGCGTTTTGGACCAGCTGCAGTTTATTTATTAAGCGAGCAGGGCAACCACCCAGTAGAGCATTACAATAATCTAGCCTTGAGGTCATGAATGCATGAACTAACTGTTCAGCATTTTGCATTGAAAGCATATGCCGTTTAGATATATTTTTAAGATGGTAGAATGCAGTTTTCCAGATGCTAGAAACGTGGCTTTCAAATGAGAGATTGGTATCAAAGAGCACACCCAGGTTCCTCACTGACGACGAGGACTTGACAGAGCAGCCATCAAGTGTTAGACAGTATTCTAGGTTACTACGTGCAGAGGTTTTTGGTTCAATAAATAGAAACTCTTTTCAGAATTAAGTTAAATTTAAGTTCAAGTTAGAATTAAGGAAATTACTAATCATCCAAAATGTGAGCGACACTGTTGCTCGGTGAACAAAATCTCCTCGTGTTCATCGTCATCAGAGCTTCACCGCCTGTATGAGAGCTGAAGTGAACTGATAAATGCTTATCAAGTTAGGGTTAGAAACTCTTCATGATGCTAAAGTGCCGTCGCCGCAGGCGTGAGATGTGCGGCTGAATGTATCGAGAGTGTTTTATCGATGAACAGAAATCTTTGTGCTGTTTGGCTGCAGGCGGTGAGATGATGTGTGAGACGCTCGATCAGATGCGCGTGGGTGGAATCGCAGGTCCGGCGTGCTGAAAATAACAATCCCGTCCTCCTCTGCACCGGCCCGCAGAGGAACATCCCGTACTCGTCTACTGACGCCTTCACTCAGTGGGTCTGTCGTGATGTGAAACCATCTCATCTTCACATGACTGGAGCAAGAGCAGCACGGCTATCTGATGAAGGGCACTCATTAGTGTGCACTCATTAAGTGTTCAGCGTTCTGATGACAGGAAAGTTTAGTTGCTGTGTTCTTGTCGTCTGCATTTAGTGACCGGCGACCGGCAGTAACCCAGAATTGTTTCTGTCTCTGATTGTGTTCTGCACTGACAGTGAACGCTTGCTTTAGTTCACAGCCGCTGAGGAGGAATCTTCTCACAGCAGAGATGTTTAATCTGGAAGCTGGAACTTGAATTATTCATTGAGAAGCAGCTTTCCCCTTCTGTACTCGTCAAAATGTAAAAAAAAAAATCATATTGCATAGTTTCTCCTTTAACTGCCATCAGCGTTAGTTCTTGTTACATTCACTGAACCTGATTCTGCCTGGGGTCACTTTCTCTTCGGTTCACAGACGAACAGATGGATATATTTTTTAGATAGTTTTGGCAAATGTAAAGGCTCTTTCACACCAAAGTGAAATGAATAAGCCTCAGTTTAAAGGACGCAGCTCAAACAAACCTTTCTGGATTGCAGAAGAGTAGGACGCAGGATAAGTAAAAAATGTGATGTTTAAGCAGGTCATAAAGTGGATTTTTTATTATTTTATAATGTTTCCTGGGGTGCACTTATAACGTTAATGATTTTTACATCATAAAATGTCATAATTTAGAAATGAAAGGCATTTTTCTATCCTAAACTAAGCCCTCTGGCTTGAATACTCTGTTTGAAGGGGCATGGCAGCTGTGAGGCTTCAGTGTAAACACCCACTGCTGTGATTGGCTGCTGTGAGGCTTCAGTGTAAACGCCCACTGCTGTGATTGGCTGCTGTGAGACTTCAGTGTAAATGCCCACTGCTGTGATTGGCTGCTGGGAGACTTCAGTGTAAACGCCCACTGCTGTGATTGGCTGCTGGGAGACTTCAGTGTAAACGCCCACTGCTGTGATTGGCTGACATCTTTGCATATGAAATACGTATAACATGTGGAACCCTCTTGAATACTTTTACTTTTTTCACACACACTCACTCACACACACTCTCACACACACACACACACACTCACACACACGCCTCTGCACTCACGATTCCCTCAACACAAGGACAGGAGATGCGTCAGTCAATACTTGCGCTACTTACTTGAAAAAGTAACTCAGATATTTTGTTGTAAATCTAAAAGTAATGCGTTACTTTACTAGTTACTTGAAAAAAGTAATCTGATTACGTAACTCACGTTACTTGTGATGCATTACACTCTACACTGATCGTGATGCTAATGATGCTGATGATGCTAATGCTGATGATGATGTTGCTGATGCTGATTATGATGATGATGTTGATGATGCTGATGCTGATGATGATGATGATGATGCTAATGTTGATGATGTTGATGATGCTGCTGCTGATAATGATGATGATGTTGATGATGCTGATGCTGATGCTGATGATGTTGATGATGCTGATGCTGATGATGCTGATGATGATGTTGATGATGCTGATGCTGCTGCTGCTGCTGCTGATGATGATGTTGATGATGCTGATGCTGATGCTGATGATGTTGATGATGCTGCTGCTGCTGCTGCTGATGATGATGTTGATGATGCTGATGCTGATGCTGATGATGTTGATGATGTTGATGATGCTGATGCTGCTGATGATGATGATGTTGATGATGCTGATGCTGATGCTGATGCTGATGATGCTGATGCTGATGATGATGCTGATGCTAATGTTGATGATGCTGATGCTGATGATGTTGATGATGCTGATGCTGATGTTGATGCTGCTGATGCTGATGATGCTGATGCTGATGATGCTGATGTTGATGATGTTGATGATGCTGATGCTAATGTTGATGATGCTGATGCTGCTGATGATGATGTGTGCCTTGCCTGAGAACAGCGTGTGAGAGTTGTCATGACTGTCTGGTGTTTCTCAGAATGAACGCGTGGCTGAAGCCGCTGTTTGCGCGATAAGCATTAGCATGCGCTCCCAGTCTCTGCCCTTTCTCCTCAGTGACCTCCCACTCTCTCAGATGCGGTGCGGTTTCTCCCGCTCCGGCAGATGGCCTGTCACACTCCTGCGCTTCACCTCTCCTTGTAAGTCTCTGTAAGTCACATGATGCAACCCCGGATAAGATCAGGTCAGATGTGAACAACCTCACTATCTGATGTTGCTAAGTTACCATAAAACGAGGAACTTTCTGTCTCTGAGTCTGAAGTTCTGGTAAGATTTATATGTGGAAATGATCATTCCTGTGTAACGTCTCAAAGCTGGCGTCAGATGATCTGAACAAACATTTGAGGGGAATCATTTGGTGAATAATAATAAATGTGGGTCACATGACTTCAGAAGAATGTGCTCATATGGATGCTTTTATTGTGCTTTGAGTCATTTTTAATGTCATCTGTCTGTTATAGGGTTATTATAGTTAACCATTGAAAAGATTAGTTTCTATAAAATCAACAATAATGGAAATGAAATAAAATGGTAGCACTTTACAATAATGTCCCATTAGTTAAGATAAGTGCATGAACTAATATTAACGAGAAATACATTTATTACAGTATTTATTCATCTTTGTTCATGTCCGCTCAGGTGCATTAAATATTAACAGATAAAACTTTTGATTTTAATAATGTAAATAATGAATAAATGCTTTTGAAATATTGATCATTGTTAGTTCATGTTGACTAATAAAACATTATTGTAAAGTGTGACCAATAAAATATTAAAAATATATATTTTTTTTCAGCCAAGGAAACATTTCACGATTTTATTTAGTGTTATGATGTACTAAAATGACCAAAACTAAAAACAGAAATGACAAACATCTTTAACTAAACCTAAACATATAAACATCTAAAAGAATTCAAATATTCATAGACACTGTAAGATAAGTGATGTTTCTCATTCATGCAAATTTACATCCATCATGTTTTAATGTGAGCTGCAAAAATTCAGTGTAACGATGTTCATTTTGACTGGAAACGTGCAGAGCTTTGTGTGATGATCTGCGTTACTGTATGTTAGATTAGATGTGCAGTTTTACAGTCAGACACTGAATGACCTTCTTCATGATGAGAAGATTCCCAGAATCCCTCACTCGTGTCATTTCCTGGGCTGTGGTGTTTCAGCTGAGCATCATGGGAAGGACTAGTTTAATGATCTTTAATCCATCTGTATTATTATTATTATTATTCTGGACTGTGGGGTTTTAAGGTTCCAGTCAGATGCTATGACTCCAGCTGGTTGGTTTGTAATATTCTGTCCTTTACTACGTTCCAAACTCATAAGACTTTCGTTTGTCTAGGGTTTGTTCACCCAAAAATTAATATTCTGTCATCATTTACTATGTTTGGAAGCGTCAGAGTTTTGCGTGAACAGACAACAATTCATTTGTTTCGAGGTTGAACGAAAGTCTTAGGGGTTTGAAACGTCACAAAGGCGAGAAGTTTGATTGGGGGCTGAGCGAACCCTTTAAAATTGCATTAGTGAATCCTGTAAGATATAGAGTGTCCGGATCCTGACCGTCCGGAACATTCTCACTAACGGCTGCCAGACTGAGCTGAGCTGAAGGGAACAGGGTTGGATTATAGTCAAAAAGTTGGCATTGAAACTGTCTGAAATGTGTGTGTGTGTGTGTGTGTGTGTGTGCCAGGAACGCTTTATTCCTGTGCAGATCTTCAGCCTGTGTGTGTTTGACAAGCCCTGGTGTGTGTGTGTGTGTGTGTGTGAGAGAGTGTGTGTCAGTGTGTGAGTGTGTGTGTGTGTGTGTGAGTGTGTGAGTGAGTGTGTGTGAGTGTGTGTGTGTGAGTGTGTTTGTGAGTGTGTGTGTGTGTGTGTGTGTGAGTGTGTGTGAGTGTGTGTGTGTGTCAGTGTGTGTGTGTGTGTGTGTGTGTGTGAGAGTGTGTGTTTGTGTGTGTGTGTGTTAGTCTGTGAGTGTGTGTGAGTGTGACGGTACAGTCGCTCCTCTGGCTGAAGGTTAAAGGTCACGAGAGAGCCGGTCTGTGGAGAATCACTGGACGCTGCTGAAGGGGTTTTCCTCCGGATGATGATGGACGTGTTCAGAACTCATTTAACACACTTTCCTCTGTGATGGAGGTTCAGTGTGAGTGTGTTCCACCGGTGTGTGTTATTAGCGTCTGCAGGGCTGTAATTGTCCAGCTCGTTCTGAGTGTTTATTGTCAGAACTAACGCAGAATAAAGCTCTCTGAGGTTCGACCCAGAGCCGCTGTTGTTTTGTGTGAATAATAGGCTCAAGAGCCCAGAGGCGCCACACAGCGTCTGATTTCACCCGCCATAATGACTCTTTTGAGCGCAACGAGATTATGAATAATGAGCGCTTTGAATGTCCAGGTACTTCATGTCAGCGTAAACTCACATCCAATTACCACAGCCAGATAAAACACAGCTTTCCTGCTAATCCTGTAATTATACATAAGCTTTGTTTTGCCTTTATTACTGCATGCAGAAATCCCTAATAATAAACACACTGTTTGATATTTTAATTGCCGCGGCCTCATGGGAGCGGCGGGGAAATGGTGATGTTCGCTGCTCTTCTTCAGCTGATTTACTGTAATATTGCATGATGAAGGTCGTCATGATCTGAGTTTTCTCTGCATCACCTCATCACAGGGTTATTTTACATTCACCTTTATTTGGGTGATAAACCTGGTTCTACCCATGAGATTCAGCACACCGATGCTTCTGACTAATAAAACTGTTTGATGAACTCTACAGCACCATTAACGCTTCTCTGATTTCATTGTTGACTTTGACTTTATTTCTTTAAAAACAGTCAAGTCACCTTCATTTATATAGCGCTTTTTACAATATAGATTGTTTTTAAGCAGCTTCACAGTGTTCCCGGATCCGGCTGACTGCAGTAAACCTTGGG
The DNA here is from genome assembly GCA_039654625.1 of Rhinogobio ventralis. Taxonomy (NCBI): domain Eukaryota; kingdom Metazoa; phylum Chordata; class Actinopteri; order Cypriniformes; family Gobionidae; genus Rhinogobio; species Rhinogobio ventralis. The sequence continues at coordinate 280,044 of CM077213.1, read as the reverse complement.
ATAAACAGAGAGACTAACATTAGCGTAGATGCCATTCTTCTTATGATGTAACGAGTACATCAGGTGTTATGGGAAGTGTTCCCGGTTCCGGTTGACCTAGTTAATGCAGCCTAACAATCATTTAACTGATTTGAATAATATAAATTGATAATGTTTTATGTGTATGCCATAGTAAAGAGATGTGTTTTTAGTCTAGATTTAAACTGACAGAGTGTGTCTGCTTCCCGAACAATGCTAGGAAGGCTGTTCCAGAGTTTGGGTGCTAAATAGGAAAAGGATCGACCGCCTGCAGTTGATTTTGATATTCTAGGTATTATCAACTGGCCAGAGTTTTGAGACCGCAATAGACGTGATGGAGTATAATGCGTTAAGAGCTCGCTCAAGTACTGGGGAGCTAAACCATTTAGTGCTTTGTAAGTAATTAGCAAGATTTTAAAATGTATGCGATGTTTAATAGGGAGCCAGTGCAGTGTTGACAGAACCGGGCTAATATGGTCATACTTCCTGGTTCTAGTAAGAACTCGAGCTGCTGCGTTTTGGACCAGCTGCAGTTTATTTATTAAGCGAGCAGGGCAACCACCCAGTAGAGCATTACAATAATCTAGCCTTGAGGTCATGAACGCATGAACTAACTGTTCAGCATTTTGCATTGAAAGCATATGCCGTAATTTAGATATATTTTTAAGATGTTAGAATGCAGTTTTACAGATGCTAGAAACGTGGCTTTCAAATGAGAGATTGGTATCAAAGAGCACACCCAGGTTCCTCACTGACGACGAGGACTTGGCAGAGCAGCCATCAAGTGTTAGAGACATCAGTTGTGCTGCTGGATTACCTCGTTTACTAAGTGTTCTCAAGAGCACCTGCTTTAACACATCTCCATCTCTCTCTAGTGTGTGATGTTGCAGTTCTTCTCTATATCAGTGTCAGTGTTTCTGAACTCCTGAAACGCCTGTAGTCTTGAGCTTTCTTCCAGGACATTCTCTATCGGGGAGTGGCGCCACCAGGTGATCACCGAGTGAACTGATTTCACTGCTCGTCCTACAGATTTCGTGCAGGTCTCACTAGATCTGGATCTTCAGATGATGCTCACATTGATTGATTGACAGCTGTGTCTCCTTGGCAACAGGCGTGTTCAGAACCTGTGTGGAGTTCACTATAACACAGACTGGTGTGCTTCTGGGACTCTGTCTCTCCAGCATGCTTTCACTCGTCTGCATCAGTCACTCTGATCGTCTGAAGTCGTTTATTGATCCTCGGTGTGTAGAAGCTGCTTGAATGCGTCACGGCACAACATGCAGGAGAACTCATCATCGAGGAGAAACGTCTGTCGCACCTTTGAAGACGCTCGCAGTCTTCCTTCACCTCCAAACTCACCATGATGAAATATTCTGAAATATGGGATTCCATACATATGAATTCTGCAAATCATCTGGAAAATAAAAGTTTTTATGGTGAGCAATCAAGACCACGCTGATAAAACACGTCCAGGGAGAGATTCGGTCGCGTGACTCAATGAAGTTTTCTTGAGCTTTATTTCTGACAGTAACTCTAGCAGCGCTTCATTACTCACACGTGTTCAAGGACAGAAATAACTGCTGACTCAGAGAAAGATCAAACCAGCACTGAGACGTGTGTGTGTGTGAGAGTGTGTGTGTGTGTCACTCAAGGTCGTGTGTTCATTAATGCTCTGACGATCTCAGAGACGTTTGTGGAAGTGCAGATTTCCAGTAGAATTTCAGTATGCAGAACACTGTCAGTGTGAAGTGAGATGTGTGTGTGTGATTGTGCATGTGAGTGTGTGTGTGTGTGTGTGTGTGAGTGTCTGGGTGTGTGTGTGTTTGAGTGTTTGAGTGCAATTGTGTGTGTGTATGAGTATGCGTGTGAGTGCAATTGCGTGTGTGTGTGTGCATGTGTGTGAGTGAGTGTGTGTGTGAGTGCGTGTGTAAGTTTGTGTGAGTATGTGTGTGATTGTTTGTGTGTGTGATTGTGTGTGTGTGTGTGTGTGTGTGAGTGTGTGTGTGTGTGTGTGCATGTGAGTGTGTGAGTATGCGCGTGTGTGTGAGTGTGTGTGTGTGTGCGCATGTGGGTGTGTGAGTATGCGCGTGTGTGTGAGTGTGTCTGTGTGTGTATGTGAGTGTGTGAGTGTGTATGTGTGTGTATGTGAGTGTGTGAGTGTGTCTGTGTGTGTATGTGAGTGTGTGAGTGTGTGAGTGTGTCTGTGTGTGTATGTGAGTGTGTGAGTGTGTCTATGTGTGTATGTGAGTGTGTGAGTGTGTCTGTGTGTGTATGTGAGTGTGTGAGTGTGTCTGTGTGTTAGGAATATTGTGACGTGTTGGTTCCCGGAAGAAAACTCAAGACTACAATGGAGGCGTTTCAGGAGTTCAGAAACACTGACACTGATAGAGAGAAGAACTGAGACATCACACACTGAAGCTGAAGCTGAAGCTGAAGCTGAAGCTGAAGATGAAGGTGAAGATGAAGATGAAGATGTTAAAGCAGGTGCTCTTGAGAACACACGAGGTGATCCAGCAGCACAACTGATTCTGGTTTGTTGACATCAGATTTACTGCTACTAACCGTCCCATCCACATCACAGCTGTTCATCTAGAGCGAACCAAACTACTAATCACATAATGTGTGTGTGTGTGTGTCTGTAACTGTCTGAGCGCATCATGTTTATATTTTCCCGATTGTTCTGTCAGTGTTATTTAAGTATTATTTACAGTATATACTATCATAGTATTAATATTTTGGATTAGCTTTAAATTTGTATATTTTGATTGTATTTTGATTCTTTGTTGACAGATTGTTAGTGTTTCTGTGACTGTACAGATGAAGCCGGGGTTAAACAGACCGTAACCTGGAGCCGCGTGGAAAGCCCATGGAAGAGTTTTTATAGTTTCGGTTAAAGATGATGAAGGTCTGATGAGGATGATGATTATTACATCATCTGTGAATCACAAGCACGATGGTGGTGTTTTCCATCACAAGAAGAACATTTATAAATCAGACTGGTCAGTTTTGACTAATGCTCTAATGCACACACACACACACACACACACACACACTCACTCGCGCACACACACACACACACACACACACAGAAGTTCATCGACAGATCTGTATAAATATCAGACGAGTGTAAGTTAACGAGAGTTTGCCATTCAGAGCGCTTCGTGTCCTTGAGCGCTGCGATCAAACGCGTGTGTGTGTTTGTGAGAGTTTGTTGTCCTGTTGAATGCGAATCACAAACACTCGGCACTAATACAGCGTATAATGTGACACTAAATATGCAGATGAGTCCAGTTGAACAGATGATTTTATATATGCGTGTCATGATGCCATCTGTGAGGGTCAGATGATCCCGACAGAGAGAGAGAGTGTGTGTGAGAGTGTGTTTGTGTGTGTGAGAGAGTGTGTGTGCGAGAGTGTGTGAGTGTGTGTGTGCGAGAGTGTGTTTGTGTGTGTGAGAGAGTGTGTGTGCGAGAGTGTGTGTGTGCGAGAGTGTGTGTGCGAGAGTGTGTGTTTGTGTGTGTGCGAGAGTGTGTGTGTGTGTGTGTGTGTGTGAGAGAGTGTGTGTGTGTGTGAGAGAGAGTGTGTGTTTGTGTGTGTGAGAGAGTGTGTGTGCGAGAGTGTGTTTTTGTGTGTGAGAGAGTGTGTGTGTGAGAGAGTGTGTGTGAGTGTGTGTGAGAGTGTGTTTGTGTGTGTGAGAGAGTGTGTGTGAGAGAGTGTGTGTGTGAGAGTGTGTTTGTGTGTGTGCGAGAGTGTGTGTGCGAGAGCGTGTGTGCGAGAGTGTGTGTGCGAGAGTGTGTTTGTGTGTGTGCGAGAGTGTGTGTGCGAGAGCGTGTGTGCGAGAGCGTGTGTGCGAGAGTGTGTTTGTGTGTGAGAGAGATTGTGTGTGAGTGTTTGTGAGAGTGTGTTTGTGTGTGTGAGAGAGTGTGTGTGCGAGAGTGTGTGTGTGAGAGTGTGTTTGTGTGTGTGCGAGAGTGTGTGTGCGAGAGCGTGTGTGCGAGAGTGTGTGTGCGAGAGTGTGTTTGTGTGTGTGAGAGAGTGTCTGTGTGAGAGAGAGTGTGAGAGAGTGTGTGTGCGAGAGTGTGTTTTTGTGTGTGAGAGAGTGTGTGTGTGAGAGAGAGTGTGTGTGAGTGTGTGTGAGAGAGTGTGTTTGTGTGTGTGAGAGAGTGTGTGTGAGAGAGTGTGTGTGTGAGAGTGTGTTTGTGTGTGTGCGAGAG
>CM077213.1:240812-253312 GCA_039654625.1 Rhinogobio ventralis | reverse complement strand
TATCAGATGAGTGTTTGTGTGTCTGTATCAGGTGTGTGTGTGTGTGTCTGTATCAGATGTGTGTGTGTGTGGCTGTATCAGATGTGTGTGTGTCTGTATCAGATGAGTGTGTGTGTCTGTATCAGATGTGTGTGTGCGTGTGTCTGTATCAGATGTGTGTGTGTCTGTATCAGATGAGTGTTTGTGTGTCTGTATCAGGTGTGTGTGTGTGTGTGTCTGTATCAGGTGTGTGTGTGTGTGTGTGGCTGTATCAGATGTGTGTGTGTCTGTATCAGATGAGTGTGTGTGTCTGTATCAGATGTGTGTGTGTGTGTGTCTGTATCAGATGAGTGTGTGTGGCTGTATCAGATGAGTGTGTGTGTCTGTATCAGATGTGTGTGTGTGTGTCTGTATCAGGTGTGTGTGTCTGTATCAGGTGTGTGTGGCTGTATCAGATGAGTGTGTGTGTGTGTGTGTGTCTGTATCAGGTGTGTGTGGCTGTATCAGATGAGTGTTTGTGTGTCTGTATCAGGTGTGTGTGTGTGTGTCTCAGGTATGTGTGTGTGTGTGGTTGTATCAGGTGTGTGTGTGTGTCTGTATCAGATGTGTGTGTGTGTGGCTATATCAGGTGTGTGTGTGTGTGTGTGTGGCTATATCAGGTGTGTGTGTGTGTGTCTGTATCAGATGAGTGTGTGTGTGTGGCTATATCAGGTGTGTGTGTGTGTGTGGCTATATCAGGTGTGTGTGTGTGTGTGTCTGTATCAGATGTGTGTGTGTGTGGCTATATCAGGAGTGTGTGTGTGTGTGTGTGGCTATATCAGGTGTGTGTGTGTGTGTGTGTCTGTATCAGATGTGTGTGTGTGTGGCTATATCAGGTGTGTGTGTGTGTGTGTGTGTGGCTATATCAGGTGTGTGTGTGTGTGTCTGTATCAGATGAGTGTGTGTGTGTGGCTATATCAGGTGTGTGTGTGTGTGGCTATATCAGGTGTGTGTGTGTGTGTCTGTATCTGATGTGTGTGGCTATATCAGGAGTGTGTGTGTGTGTGTGTGGCTATATCAGGTGTGTGTGTGTGTGTGTGTGTCTGTATCAGATGAGTGTGTGTGTGTGGCTATATCAGGTGTGTGTGTGTGTGTGGCTATATCAGATGAGTGTGTGTGTGTGGCTATATCAGGTGTGTGTGTGTGTGTGGCTATATCAGGTGTGTGTGTGTGTGTGGCTATATCAGATGAGTGTGTGTGTGTGGCTATATCAGATGAGTGTGTGTGTGTGGCTGTATCAGATGAGTGTGTGTGGCTGTTCTGGGAGTTTAGTGTGCTGCTTTATCTCCTCCATCGCGTGTGTATTTTTATATGCTCTTCCTGTAATCTGAGCAGAATCTTTCCCAGTCGGATCCTTTATCTTCTCAGCGGCCCAGATTCCCCACGGACGCACCGCAGCTCTAACAGGTGCCGGGACACACTCCGGGTTAGGGAGTTTTACCCTGGTACTCTTCCATTACCGTTCAATTTACAGTGTAAACCGATTTGTTAAATCGATGTTCCATATACAAACCCTTTGTTTGTGTAGATATAAAACAGAAACATTATCAGACGTATTGAACAGGAAATGCGAAGTGTGTTTTTCTGGCAGTTTTCCATGAGGATCTACTGTATGTCTTTTATCTTATGCTAATGAAGAAGATTGATCCTCTGCAGCCTTGAAACATCTTCTCTATTTACAGCATCACCGCCGCCGCTGATGTTTTTCTTCCACATTCCATAACGCCTCTCTTCTTATTATATGTTTCGTCTTCATTTTATTTATGCAGTTATTTCATGTCATTCAAAAGCAAACATTTGATCTCATCTTTTGAGCATGAAATCTGTGCGTCGCTCCATAAAAGAGGTGCTTTTCTGAAAGGAAGTGATGAAGACACTCGACAGCTTTGATCATTATAAAAATCAAACCTCATAATGGAACTTGAAAGAGACATCATTATTTCACAATGAATCGCGGGGACCGTACTTCAATTATTATTGCAATTTAAATAAGATTTTTGCCTATTTATTACACCACTTCTGCACATGGCATGGAACTCCATTTAGGCTGCAAATTAATCCAATTTCGCAAGAGTGATAAAAACCTGAAGTTTAACTATGACTTTAAAAAGAGAGCAAATTTGGAGTTAAGCTTTATGAAATGACTGAAGATGAGGTGATTTTTAATGGCTGTCATGGAAACGCGTGCTGATGGTCGCTGAGTTTCTGGTTTGCATGAGAAACTTTGTCTTGTGCTCTTCTGCGTGATTAGGATCGGATCCATGCAGCTCTGGCATCAGTCTGAAACGAGTTCAGGTCAAATCCTGTCCAATCAGGGCTAAAGAGCTGAACCAGTTTCAGGAACCATCAAGCCTCATGAGCGCTGACGGCCTGATGTCTCTGCTCTCCGTCGGCTCTGGAAACGCTTCAGGAACAAGAACAAATGTAGGGCGGGGTTTGATTTTGTCCGTGGGCAATTGATTGGATGGTTGTGGGTTTGCTATTGGTGGATCTTATGTGAGTGACAGGTTGCCCCGCCCTCGTCATCAGAGAAGAGATGTCGCGTTTACACTGATCAGGCATAACATTATGACCTAAAATTGTGTTGGTCCCCCTTTTGCTGCAAAAACACTAGACCCCTGAAGGTGTTAGCAGGTTTGCTCCTCAAATCATTCCTGGAGCATTTTGTGCTTTGTGGCAGGAGCATTATCCTGCTGGAAGAGCCACAGCCACCAGGGAATACCGTTTCCATGAAAGGCTGTACATGTACAATGCTTAGGTAGGTGGTACGTGGCAAAGGAACATCCACATGGATGGCAGGACCCAAGGTTTCCCAGCAGAACATTGTCCAGAGCATCACACTGCCTCCGCCAGCTTGCCTTCTTCCCATAGTGCATTCTGGTGCAATGTGTTCCCCAGGTAAGCCACGCACACGCACCCGGCCATCCACGTGATGTAAAAGAACACGTGATTCCTCAGACCAGGCCACCTTCTTCCATTGCTCCGTGGTCCAGTTCTGATGCTCACGTGCCACTGTTGGTGCTTTCGGTGGTGGACAGGGGTCAGCATGGGCACCCTGACTGGTCAGCAGCTATGCAGCCCCATACACAACAAACTGAGATGCACTGTGTATTCTGACACCTTTCTATCAGAACCAGCATTAACTTCTGGAGCAATTTGAGCTCCAGTAGCTCGTCTGTTTGATCGGACCACACGGGCCAGCCTTCGCTCCCCACATGCATCAATGAGCCTTGGCCGCCCATGACCCTGTCTCCGGTTCTCCACTGTTCCTTCCTTGGAGCACTTTTGATAGATCCTGACCACTGCAGACCGGGAACACCCCACAAGAGCTGCAGTTTTGGAGATGCTCTGACCCAGTCGTCTAGCCATCACAATTTGGCCCTTGTCAAACTCGCTCAAATCCTTACGCTTGCCCATTTTTCCTGCTTCTAACACATCAACTTTGAGGACAAAATGTTCACTTGCTGCCTAATATATCCCACCCACTAACAGGAGCCGTGATGAAGAGATCATCAGTGCTATTCACTTCACCGGTCATAATGTTATGCCTGATCGGTGTTTTCTGATTCAAGATTATTAAAATAATGATGTGCCCCGATAAATAATAAACACTGTAATATTCCATAAAAAAAAACAAGTCTATTGTGATTTCATGCTGGCTTTAACTATGCCATTCAAAGTAACTCTAGAACAGATGACTGATGATCTACAGTAGATTAAGTCAATATTGAGAGGCAAAAGATGCAAACCATTTTTAAACGGGTTCAGACTCCAGAACACTGAACACGCTAACTAACCCACACACGCTGACCTAAATCCACTAAACTCTCTCTCTCTCTCTCTCTCTCCTCAGATCTGTGCTGTTTGCCTGCGTGGCTGATGGGATATGAGGGATGGGGCGGGGTGTCGCGCGCCGCCGCGGGGTCGTCCTGCAGCCGCCGAAACACTTCCAGAGCTTGGCATATAAATGCCGTGTGCATGAGCGAGAAAGAGATAGATGGAGAATCGTTTGGGGCAGAAAAAACTCGTCCGCTTTGCCAAATGTTCCCGGGACAGACTGACACACTTTAGAGCGATGCACAGAGGAAATGGGGCGGCTGAGACACACGCGTGTGGCGGTCTGGAGACGACTGCGAATCTAGGCCACTGCCAATCAAGTGTCGCTAAACCGTCTTCAGATAAACCTAACCTTCCTCTCACACGACTCCAACCCAGGCTTCCTACACCTGCGGTTACATATTTATGTGTTTGATTAGATTCTCATCTGATTATTATTCATTTGAACACCAGATGCCCAGACAGGACTTTCAGAGAGAACTTTATGATGCCGTATGAAAGCGAGTCGCAGCTGCTGCAATTAAACGTCCACAAGGTCGGCAGAACCTTCTAGAGTTTGAGCGGTTTATGCATGCAATCAAAACGATATAAAACTCTAACGTGCATCCATTCAGACCGTCATCAGAGCGTTATGAAAGTCAACAAACAATCAGAGAGCAGCAGTGTCTGATGGGTAAGAATCAGTATAGATGGGACGAGTGCTGTTTTTCTGCTGTAATAGAAGTGTCTGCTGCCGCCGCTCGTTCACTAGATAATGATGGAACGCTGTTAGAACTGACAGACACGCTGATTCTGCTGTTGAACTTTTGCCTCGGCTTCTGCTAAACGACAGCTGACGCCATTAACCATCCTCTCCGAGCCATTCCATGACAAACGAGAGGCTGAATCTGCGTTCAGAAGAGGACAGAATGACAGAGGAGAGAGAGATCCGGTGGTGCAGCGTGTCAGGATGAGAGCGGGATGTTCCCGTGTGAAGGATCAGTCAGGTGAAGTCTGCTGGCGTCTCTGAAATCATCAACGCTGGCTCTAGTTTGTCTGCTACAGCATTATGGGGGTGAAAAGCATCTTTCTGCAGTCATGTTTATTGCAGTAATATAGAGCAAACATCTCCTAATCTTCTAGCAGCTGTTTTTGGTGTTAAAGTGTGTAATGCTCTTGTGTTTATCTGTGACGTTGTGTTTTGAAGGCTGTATTTGTCAGCCGCGTACGTCAATGAGTCTGCCTCATTTCAGAAAAATTATTATTACATTCAAAAGAAAGAAAGAAAATACATAAAAGAGGAATAACTGTCAATTTTATAATGGTTACTTTTTCTGAAATGCGACATCCGCGATGACGTATACGACCTCCTTCTAAATGAGATATGGGGCCCTGAGCTCACGGCGCAGGAGCTCTTCGGGCGTGTCCGAATCCACTTTTGCTAGTTTAAACGGGAAAAACGGTCGGCGTCCGGCGCATGGTCCAGAAGGGTTGTGCCTCGTCTCTTAATGAGTCATGGGTGTGTTTTGGGCGTAACGAGCAATAAACCAATCAGAGCCTCATCTCCCTTTCCCTTTAAAAGCCAGTTGTGCTCGCACCATGAGCGGATTCACTATTCACATGAGGAAAGACTGAACGCTTCTCCAGAGAGGAATCCTTTTATTTTTAATATTTAAACGTGTGTGTATGTGTGTGTGTGTGTGTGCTGCTGCACATCCCTGTGTGTGTAATAATCAGAGTGTCGCCTATAGGCTCATATTACTAACACACCCTTTAAATAACACAATAATACTGCGCTCTTGACTTTAGAGCAGGTGTGTGTAGGTCAATGGCGCAGTGGTTTTCAGTTCCTCACAATAGCAACGCTCCAACAATGCTCCTGAACTCCTGGTGTTCAGACCAGACGCCCATGGGTGAACAGATGCGCCAGTGCATTTGATATTTAAACACGTGGAGCTGGACGTGAACATGAGAACTGCGCCGGGCTGACACCAGCAGAACACACTCGCGTCGTGCCTGGGGTTACATTGAGCTGGTGTGTGACAGGGCCCATGGAATATGTGCGTTTTATTGTCAAAATATCAGAGGAATTGGTCACATGACATTTCCTGCGCAGCTGATTGGCTCTTAAAAGCGTGAGCACATAAGTGGGCGGTCAGACTAGGCTTTGAGAATGCAAAATTTGATGTCACACTCAGCGGCATGTTTTCTAAAACATAAATTTAACTAATAAAAAATCCAGAATGTACAAACATACGATACTCCACTTTCCTGCAATCCTGCAGCTTTACTGTGTGTTCACACCGCCGCCGGCGAGAGCGTAGAAAGATTCGTGGACGCTCTGACGTAGATCGAATGCTTGGTCTTTTTTAAACTTTATTTAAAGGAGCCAAAGTAAACAAGCATGTTGATTAGTATTTGTGCAGACTCACCACAAGTAGGGTATAAATTAACTTGTCAAAGATGATTGACAATTAGCATATAGTTCAGATTGGCGGTATGGCTCTGTTCTGGGCAGCCTAGCATGGATAAGAGCAGGGAGAGCAGCAATAACCCCCCCCCAGGGTAAACAGAACAGAACCAACATAATGTATTGCAGATATCATTAATGTCAATATTAAAATGTACAACCTAATTCGGGAATTTAGTCTGATTCAGGGGGAATCAGAATGCCAAATCCTGAGGGATGGAGGAGGGTAATGAGCTCCGGAGAAACGCGATAGCAGCTGATAGTCCTGAAGGAGCTTATGTATGCTGTGATAGACGTGATCAGCTGATGCGAGCTTGACTAACGTGACCTGCCAGAACTGACGCTACGCTTGATTTCATGAAATCTTTTAAATGTGAAAGTTGATCGATGGAAAGAACTTAATTATAGTTATATGTTTGCTAACGAAATAAACCAATTAAAAGCCATTTGTGTGGTGTGGTTTTGCGTTCATGGTTGAGTTTCAATAGCAGTTTATAGGAGACGGTCTTTAATTAACATTAACATTCATTTGTGTGCAGCCGACATTACAATAACTGTCCTGGGTGAAGTGCGGCATTAATGCAACTGGTCAAATCGGTGTTGTTTTGAACAAACAAGCGTTCTAGTGCGAATGTTGCCTATAAATAGTGTTGCGTTTCTTACAAAACCCGCCACAGCAATGATCAGCTTCTCCTCCATTTTGCTTGGGAACGAATGTGGTGGGAACCAAAGTTTACAGGACTGCGTTCTCTGGAATCCTCTCTAGCAGGACTTCTACATTCTGATTGGTTGCCGCCGAACTGCGTCATAGCTTATTACCATAAATTTGATTTCAACTCTCCTCGATGCCCAAGTCGTCCAAGAAGCGCCGTGCCGCTGATCGCCGGAGCTCACATTGAAAATGAATTACTTCCGGCCACTTCACAGTTAAAGTTTGTTCTGGGAGGTCAAGTATTGTTCTTCTATTGGTCAAACATCATCATGTGACATGAATTCGCCGGTCAGAGTTCACCAAACAGTGAAATATGAAGCGTCTTCTTCATATGAGCTTGTGTTTCCAGTCTTTAGTATGAATGGAGGTCAGTGGGAATGCTCAGGTTTAGCTCTATCCAGCTCTCGCTCGTTTCATTCTTCTCTCTGACGTCGTCTCCTCGCTCATCTCATCATTATTCCTCGTGCTCGCACTGCAGATCCAGAGGACTGATGAAGGCTGGGTCATCTGCATTAATTACGTGTGAGCGCTTGATGTGTCACATGGGACTCGCCATCATCCCATGACATCACAACAATGCCTTGATTGGCTAACTCGATGTTTAACTCACGTTTGATATGCAGGGCAGCAGTAACCGGCTAATGATGTTGACAGCGGCTTCAAACTCCCTCGACTAACGGGTGTGTATTATTTCTAAAGCATTGTGGGATCCACAGCTTTGTCCTGCATGTTTGAGAGTAACGCTTCCCAGTGCCAAGAGCTCATCTCTCTTTATTCTCGCACTGAGGCTTCACATGCTCGAGTGTCTTTTGTGGTTTTCATCAATGATCTCCCAGTTGGCTTCATTTAGATGAGTTGTGATCAATTCCAGCGAATGTAAAGCTTGGCTCGCATCACCAATGAAACCTCAGCAGAACTCGAGTCCAATATTGAGACGCTGAGCAACAGTGTCAATGGCCAATACTGAGCAAACATTCACCGCTTTGATCAAACACGGGAATTAAACGACAGCAGTAATAAAAATGATAATGGATTATAGATTTGTAGTCTCACAAACATTGAGGTTTAAGATATTCCCTTTCCAATTCTTCATTTCTTTTTTCCATTTTAACATCTTAACATCTTGTTGATGTGCAAACAGTGATAGATGTTCAGTGATGTGCTGTTTGTAAAATATCCGCACAGATGGACAGAGTCAGTCAAAACAAAGTTGACCATGTGCACTCTGCCTTTCTGTAAAAAGCCTTTAGGAACAAATCGGAAACGTCTGTCACTGTTCGACAGCGGAAGCACTGATGCCTCGTGACATGGACAGAAATGTCCTCCAAACCACATGGTAAATACACCAGTAATTAGGACTTGTTAAAGAGGTGATGACATGGGAAATCAAATTTGCCGTGATCTTTTGATATATAAGAGGTCTTTGTGCTGTTAAAACATCCTGCAGGTCTCAGAGCTTGAAACATCCTCCTCATTATAAACAAAGCATTTATTTAATCAAGCTCCATATACGGTTGCTTTGGATATTGCGGGATCTGTGACGTCACACAGGTAAATACATTTGCATATGCCCGCCTCCAGAGCAAGACATCGACGGATAGTGATACATAATTGCATGATAGGCCCGCCCACTTGTACCATAGGCCCCGCCCACTCCACAACAGGACAAATGGAAGAGTTGAAGAACATTTCTCTGATCGTCCAGTTCAAACAGCTCATCTCTATACAGACTTCAGAAGATCCCAGCATCAGGAACACATGGATGGTTTATTTTAATGGCGTCCCGGAACGCGTCGGGGAATTTTATGTTTGTTCAGAGCATTTTATTTTGTAAATGAGGCATAGTTTAATAGAGAGTTTGCAAAGAAACGTTTGTTGACAGATGAAGCAGCAACTGTATTGGATCTGACAGCAGCTTCATCACAAACCGTCAGTACATGATTTCTTGATGCTTTATATGGATAATGTTTTCAAAACACTTGCTCATGTGCAATAGCGAGTGGCCATTGATACTGTGTCCTTTGCAATGATGTTAGCCAATCATAACAGCGGCGTTTACTGACAAGCCTTAAAAGAGCCGCGCCTTAAAACAGATCATTTCAGACAGAGGCTCAGAATGAGGGTTGGAAATAATCATTTTTTCACATTGTGAAACTGAAGGAATACAGTGGGAACTTTCCTGCTGGTCGCTCCAGGCGGATCTGGATCTGCAGTAATGAATCTACACCTGCTCGTGCGGCTCCTTCGGTCTTCAGTCCCACAAAGCGCACTGGTCAATGAGGCAAACGCAGGTAGGGATTTATTTTTTCCTAAACACAAAAAGCTTGTGAGAAATGTGAGAACATTCACAATGGAATAAAACAGAACGGAATAGAAATATATGAGAATTTGTCATCTGGAACTTCATGTTGTTGTCCTGGTTTCTATCGCCTTCTGCTGTTGGTCTCATCTCTGTTAATCAGAACAGATCTCTTCCATATGGAGATTCATGCTGTGTCTCTTGGTTTCTTGACATGCACAATATGATTTGAGTGTCCCATCAGTCTCAGTATCATTATTGTTCCCTGCCATAGAATCCATGAAGATTCTGACGCCATGTTAGAAGAATCCAGTTCTGTTCATCAAGGTCAGACTCACACGGCATCACACAATCCTCTTTTGATAACCCGCTGATTTTCTGTATTTGTTTGATCATCTCTACTGCAGGGGAACCTGAAAACATCCACGTCTGATTCTGCTAATCAAGCCTTGTTGAAACTCAAGCGAAGCTTCAGCTGAAGAAGCAGCACTTGCCTGGAGCTCTCTGACTCGCTCTTGAAGTGGATGATCTGATAATGACACAGGCGATCAGTGACTGTTTGTGCTCATGGCAGTCATTCAGTCTTACAGCTATTACTCGTCTGGTGTCCCACTGATGCTGATCAGGGTTGACACGGGTTAGTTCGTTGGATGGATGGATGACCTCCTTGGGAAAACTCCAGCATGCATCGGCTGAGTCCAGCAGGGGGTGCTCATCCTAAATGACCACATTACCCATCAGCCTCGATCAATCACCGGCACACACAGACCGGCACGAGTCTCTGCTCTGCACCAGCTGGCCGGTCTGGAGCGCGATGGCACACAACTTGATTTACTGAAATATTGCCAGTACTGCCTAACAATCCTGTAAATAATCTTTTCTGATTTCTGTCAACTAAACTTAATTAATGTGTTTATCCAGTTTATTTGTCCAATGTATATGAACTGACAAAATTTACAAAAAGAAACAAAATATGAGTTGAGATTTTTAACAGTCTTATCCTGGTTTACTGACACATTGAATTTGTGAAATTCTGAAGCAGAGAGGCTGAAATTGTATTTTCTTGTAAAACAAAACTCTTTATCAATAATCTAATCCAGTTTTATTTACAACTTTGAGAAATTGTTCTTTACAGAGTAATACTTCTGGCTCACTTCATACACAGAAAACAAAAATGATGTATTACTTTGAAACAATTTTCACTCAGAATTGTCTATTCATTTTTTTTTTACAAATAAATGGCGAGGAACATTGAATTCCTGAAGTAAAAACACTAAAGCAGTATTTTCTTATGTAAACCAATAATCTTGTTTTATTTACAACTCTGAAACATCATTTTTACAGTGTATTTAAATGAATTTGGCAGCAGAATGAATATTGTGAAGATTCACTTGCCTCTGAGTTTGTATCTAATATGCAAAATTGGATGCATTTTTTTATTGTATCTTTGTAAAGTTTTTCCTGTCCAAGCGGCTCAAATCGTGTCTAGCTGGTTCTTCTGGTTGTTTGGTTTGAGATGATGGAACAGGACTAATGCTGATCCATTTTTCTGTGATCAAAGCCACATTTATTACGGAGTCACGTTTGTCCCGCGACTCTAAAACACGTAGAGGACAGAGGGGCCACTCAGGCTCTGAGGGCTCTTTTCTTTAGTGTCGAAGCCCTTCATCAAAATTCCCCTCACAGAGAGGCGCTTTAGAGGCCACTGCTCTGACGGGCCACGGGGGAATCAAACAAGAGCCATTCATGAGCCTCACGTTCCACACACACCGCGAACATCCCAGAGCAGACACACAATGACCATCACAGCCACAGAATGACCATCACAGAATGACCATCACAGCCACAGAATGACCATCACAGGATGACCATCACAGCCACACAATGACCATCACAGAATGACTGTCACAGCCACAGAATGACCATCACAGGATGGCCATCACAGCCACACAATGACCATCACAGAATGACCATCACAGCCACAGAATGACCATCACAGGATGACCATCACAGCCACACAATGACCATCACAGCATGACCGTCACAGCCACAGAATGACCATCACAGGATGGCCATCACAGCCACACAATGACCATCACAGGATGACCGTCACAGCCACACAATGACCATCACAGGATGACCATCACAGCCACAGAATGACCATAACAGAATGACCATCACAGCCACAGAATGACCATCACAGGATGACCATCACAGCCACACAATGACCATCACAGGATGACCATCACAGCCACAGAATGACCATAACAGAATGACCATCACAGCCACAGAATGACCATCACAGGAGGACCACCACAGAATGACCACCACAGGATGACCATCACAGGATGACCACCACAGAATGACCATCACAACCCCAGACTGACCATCACAGCCACATAATGGCCATCACAGCACCAGAATGACCATCACAGCCACATAATGACTATCACAGCCACATAATGGCCATCACAGCACCAGAATGACCATCACAGCCACATAATGACTACCACAGCCACATAATGACCATCACAGCCCCAGAATGACCATCACAGCCACAAAATGACCATCACAGCCCCAGAATGACCATCACAGAATGACCATCACAGCCACAGAATGACCATCACAGAATGACCATCACAGCCACAGAATGACCATCACAGAATGACCATCACAGGATGACCATCATAGAATGATCATAACAGCCACAGAATGACCATCACAAAATGACCATCACAGGGTGACCATCACAGAATGACCATCACAGGATGACCATCACAGCCACATAATGACCATCACAGCCACAGAATGACCATCACAGCCACAGAATGACCATCATAGAATGACCATCACAGAATGATCATAACAGCCACATAATGACCATCACAGAATGACCATCAAAGGATGACCATCACAGCCACATAATGAACATCACAGAATGACCATCACATAATGACCATCACATAATGACCATCACAACCACAGAATGACCATCACAGAATGACCATCACAGGATGACCATCACAGCCCCAGAATGAACATCACAGAATGACCATCACATAATGACCACCACAACCACAGAATTACCATCACAGAATGACCATCACAGGATGACCATCACAGCCTCATAATGACCATCACAGCCCCAGAATGAACATCACAGAATGACCATCACAGAATGACCA
>CM077213.1:215812-235812 GCA_039654625.1 Rhinogobio ventralis | reverse complement strand
ATCGGCCCACTATCTTCCCTCTCATAGAGACCCGAAGCGTCTCTGCCGGCTCCCATCACGGCTCCGCTGAGTCACGCTGGAGCTGGTGTTGGTAACCACGCACGAGTGGACGCTCACATCCCATCGGCACTTTGGGAACGTGAGTCATCACAAACACTCTTCTGCATGTGTGGGGTTCATGAGTTAGGCTTCTCTCGCTGATCGTGGGAGATCGTGTCGCAGGTCCATTTCTCATCCCACATCATTTTCATATGGATATTCAGTGCTGTTGGGTTCCTCTCAGAACTGTCCTTTCTCCTGGAGTTCAACAAAGGATTCTGACAGTGATTGCACCTTTAAGGGCACAAGAGCTGGTCCGTCCCCTCAAAGAAACATCCGTCTACCTCATTTACCCCTGAATGGTTCATAGTAGTACGTTAAGAAGTGATGTACAACCTTTAGGGGTTCAGTGGGTTCTCTGTAGAACTCTAGAGTTCTAGACCCTTCATGCCAAAAAGAGAAATGCCTTAATTATTTCATAATACTTTCATGTTTAACTGGTTATTTAAATTAATCATGAAATGTGACCCTGGACCACAAAACCAGTCATAAGGGTAAATATTTATAAAAATTGAGATGTATACATCACCTGAAAGCTGAATAAATAATCTTTCCATTGATGTGTGGTTTGTTAGGACAATATTTGAAAATCTGGAATCTGAGGGTGCAAAAAAATCTAAATATTGAGAAAATCTCCTTTAAAGTTGTCCAAATGAAGTTTTTAGCAATGCATATTACTACTAATAATACATTTATGATATATTTACGGAAGGACATTTACAGAATATCTTAATGGAACATGATCTTAATATTCTAATGATTTTTGGCATAAAAGAAAAATGGATAATTTTGACCCATTCAATGCATTGTTGGCTATTGCCACAGACACACCCGTGAGATCAGGACTGGTGTTGAGCTCCGGGGTCACAGATACACCCGTGAGACGCAGGACTGGTGTTGTGCTCCAGGGGTCACAGACACACCGTGAGACGCAGGACTGGTGTTGAGCTCCGGGGTCACAGACACACCCGTGAGACACAGGACTGGTGTTGTGCTCCGGGGTCACAGATACACCCGTGAGACGCAGGACTGGTGTTGAGCTCCGGGGTCACAGACACACCCGTGAGACGCAGGACTGGTGTTGAGCTCCGGGGTCACAGACACACCCGTGAGACGCAGGACTGGTGTTGAGCTCCGGGGTCACAGACACACCCGTGAGACGCAGGACTGGTGTTGAGCTCCGGGGTCACAGACACACCCGTGAGACGCAGGACTGGTGTTGAGCTCCGGGGTCACAGACACACCCGTGAGACGCAGGACTGGTGTTGAGCTCCGGGGTCACAGACACACCCGTGAGACGCAGGACTGGTGTTGAGCTCTGGGGTCACAGATACACCCGTGAGACGCAGGACTGGTGTTGAGCTCCAGGGTCACCGATACACCCGTGAGATCAGGACTGGTGTTGTGCTCCAGGGTCACAGACACACCCGTGAGACGCAGGACTGGTGTTGTGCTCCGGGGTCACAGACACACCCGTGAGACGCAGGACTGGTGTTGTGCTCCGGGGTCACAGACACACCCTTGAGACGCAGGACTGGTGTTGAGCTCCGGGGTCACAGATACACCCGTGAGACGCAGGACTGGTGTTGAGCTCCGGGGTCACAGATACACCCGTGAGACGCATGACTGGTGTTGAGCTCCGGGGTCACAGATACACCCGTGAGACGCAGGACTGGTGTTGTGCTCCGGGGTCACAGACACACCCGTGAGACCAGGACTGGTGTTGAGCTCCGGGGTCACAGACACACCCGTGAGATCAGGACTGGTGTTGAGCTCTGGGGTCACAGACACACCCGTGAGACCAGGACTGGTGTTGAGCTCCGGGGTCACAGACACACCCGTGAGACGCAGGACTGGTGTTGAGCTCCGGGGTCACAGATACACCCGTGAGACACAGGACTGGTGTTGAGCTCCGGTGTCACAGATACACCCGTGAGACACAGGACTGGTGTTGTGCTCCGGGGTCACAGATACACCTGTGAGACCAGGACTGGTGTTGAGCTCCGGGGTCACAGACACACCCGTGAGATGCAGGACTGGTGTTGAGCTCCAGGGTCACAGACACACCCGTGAGACGCAGGACTGGTGTTGAGCTCCAGGGTCACAGACACACCCGTGAGACGCAGGACTGGTGTTGTGCTCCGGGGTCACAGACACACCCTTGAGACGCAGGACTGGTGTTGAGCTCCGGGGTCACAGATACACCCGTGAGACGCAGGACTGGTGTTGAGCTCCGGGGTCACAGATACACCCGTGAGACGCATGACTGGTGTTGAGCTCCGGGGTCACAGATACACCCGTGAGACGCAGGACTGGTGTTGTGCTCCGGGGTCACAGACACACCCGTGAGACCAGGACTGGTGTTGAGCTCCGGGGTCACAGACACACCCGTGAGATCAGGACTGGTGTTGAGCTCTGGGGTCACAGACACACCCGTGAGACCAGGACTGGTGTTGAGCTCCGGGGTCACAGACACACCCGTGAGACGCAGGACTGGTGTTGAGCTCCGGGGTCACAGATACACCCGTGAGACACAGGACTGGTGTTGAGCTCCGGTGTCACAGATACACCCGTGAGACACAGGACTGGTGTTGTGCTCCGGGGTCACAGATACACCCGTGAGACCAGGACTGGTGTTGAGCTCCGGGGTCACAGACACACCCGTGAGATGCAGGACTGGTGTTGAGCTCCAGGGTCACAGATACACCCGTGAGACGCAGGACTGGTGTTGAGCTCCTGGGTCACAGCTCCGGGGTCACAGATGTAAATAAATAAAAAGAATGAATTAGAACTAAAGCCGTAAAATCATTCCATGATGGGAACTAGGGCTGTGTGATATAGACAAAAAAAATGCTGTAACGTTTTTTTAATCCCAATTTTCAGAACTCTTTTTGTATGTTATGCAGTTCACAAATGACTTTTATAGATTTTTGTTCACCTGGTTCGGCGTGTGCTGTGAACGCTCGACGGATGTCTTTAACCGCTGCTCGAGGTGAAAAAGTTCAGCTCTTAAAAATGCATCTCGTGCCTCTGTGTGAACGGCTCAACTCTGTCTGCTGCAATAGTTTGAAAGGTCTTGCTAACTCCTGTATCCAAAATATTCCCAAACCATGGATGTTGATTTCCCTTATCCTGCCCTGAGTTCACCTTCCCTGTTTCTGTGCTTTCTTCCATGCCGTTACAGTAAACCAGAGCTGCTTTATAGATGGACTGAACTGAATCAACACTGAACTACCTTTTTTATAGATAACAAATATACAATCATTTTAAACACCAACCAAACTTTTACTGTACATTTTGCACCAAACAACCCTTCACCCGATATTTACATATCACAGTGAAATCAATATTATAACCCACACTCACCATCACCTCTATTCCTCTTCATATCCCTTTAATAAAGTGTTTATATAACGTTTTAAACCTCAGCTGAACAAAGACACGGCTCTTTACAGCAGAACTGAGCTCTGTTTGCATCATTGAATCATTATTTTCCTGGTTATCTGTGTGAAGCGTTATATAAATGAAGAGTTCATTTGCAAAAACAGATTTTATTGTGCGTCTGTAAACAAGTAATATCAATCAAACTGCAGTTGTGTTGTTTTGATTAAGTAATAATAATGGCATTTAAGTGCAATATTTAACATTCTTTAACTTGAAACAAGAGGTAAAGAGCAGTAAAAATAGCCTATTAATGAGCAATATTAAGCAGAATTCAGCAATCCAGAGTTTATAACAAGACATCACAATGTACACAATTCACACAACATTACAATATTAACCCAACATGTTAAACACTCGGTTAACAAGCGCTTTCGGCTCGCCGCTGTAGCGCAGCTTTAGCCAGAACTCATGGCGTAACGAGCGCTGTAGTACTTGAGACCGGTCTTAAGACCATTTTCTGAAAGTCTTGGTCTTGTCTTGTCACGACTGCTGGGATATCACTAAATTGCTGGTGCATTGTCTGATTTATTTATTAACATCATTAATGTGATTGGATGTGAAACTTGCTGCTTCAGATGCAGTCAATAACTTATTTTAATTGTATTGATTTATTGTGCTGGTTCAGAAATTAATGAATGGTTGTGTCAAAAATGTCACCAAAATTAATACAAATGCTCACAAAATTCAAGCTATTTTTGCAAAAAAGTACTTGTATGAGATCCGGGTTTAGGGTAATATAATTAAGCAATATCACAAGAGCAAGAGAGCTGAGCGTGACTGCAAACATGATGTTGCTTTTGTACAAACATTCAATACATTTAAAAAAAACAAACATTATTCTCAACATCATTTATGCATTCGTAATTTACCAATTCAGATCTTCTGTACCACCACCAGTGCAAAGATGGATTTTGTTGTTAATGATTTAATTCGCTTGGTAACGGCTCTATATAGTGTCTTCTTCTAATTATATTTATTGATTAAAAATAAGTCATTTCTCAGGCGGTAATGTGGATCTCTATGAGTTTAAGGAGTGCTGGTCTTGACTACAACACTAGCCGTAACCATGTCTTGAACAACTATTTGTACTTTTATTTGTATGCCTAATATGTCTCTTCACACTCTTGAGTCATGTAAATGCATATTTTCTGTTCGGCCATACTTGAGTTTTCATCACTGGAAACATTTCTATCTCAAAACAGTTGGCATGTATGAAATGTTTCGCTTGCCTCACTCTCTTTCAGCGCTAAACTGACGCTTCGTGCTGGAATTCTCGCTCTGCTTCTGTGACCGCTAACCCCGCCTACTTTGATTTGATTGGCCGTCTCAGTCACTTTGACATTGACGAGCGCTGTTAGACCGCGGAGGCAGACCAGACTAAATGTGACTTTTAAACCTTTTTGTCAACCTAACAACATACAGAGCGCTGTGTAATGAAGTGCAAGAATTTCAAATATTGGCCATTTCTAATTATTGGAGGGGATTTGACTCCCTCAATGTCTATAGTGGACACGGCCCTGCAAGGTCCCATGAAAAAGTTTCAGTTTTTATGTTCCTTTTACGCCCTGAAGAAGATATCACAGGTTCTTCAAGTTCGCCAAAATTATCCATCCTCGATCACTCTTTAAGTCAGCTTTGACGAAACTCCTCTCAGCTAGAGCAGCCTTGTCACCTGACCCAAATACTGCGCGCTGATTCGCTAAAACGGACTTATCGGGTTATGTTCACAAACAACAAGAGTGCTTGTCGGTTTCTACTGTAAAACGTGGACTCGCCGTGACAATGCCGACTTTTGTGACGAAACGTGTTTAGGGTTCAGAACGTGCTATACGTGGAAAATAACGCATGGCAATCAGTTTATTTTTTTTAAACATGGTTTTTGCAAATGAACTCTTCAAATAAAGGTTCTAAAGGTACAGTTTCTGCCATTTGTTTTGTAATGTCAGTGTGAAGGTGTGTGTTGGGTTAGTGGGAGTCCATGAGAGACCGTAACACTAATGTTTAGAACCATGTGTTTCTATTATGGTTAGGATTAGTGTATTGTGTATTGACATGCTGTACGTCTCTGTGATCAAACCCATCAGAGACCTCACATGAGCTTGTCAGATAAAGAGATGCTCAAAATGAGCAGTTTCGGGGCTTCAGGATCAGGGTTGAGATTATTGAAAAGAGTTTATATGCTTCAGCAAATGTAATCTTCTTTAGTTTCAGCGCCATTTGATGCCAAACACAGAGTGCTTGAAGTAAAGCTGATTGAGACGTGTTTTGATTTCTGCAGTGACTTCAGACGATCTTGTTACAGAATTATTAAGCTTTTCCTTGAGGTCCAGAGCGCTTCACGTATGATAATACAATGGAAACTATAGATGTTCAGAGGAATCTGTGAAGGATTCAGTCATTCATGAAGGTTTTCAGTGTGAGCTGCTAAACCTGCAGCGTTTGGACCTTGATGGCAGACTGAGCCACAACCCAAGGCATTGTGCGATTCTCAGTGTGAATCATACTCTTCTTCTTCTTCTTCTTGAGTGTGCGTTTGCTGCTGCAGCAGCTTTATTTTCTCATGTAATAGTGAAGCTGGTTTGATGGAGTCCTTCTCCGTGATTCTGTCATTTCTCGCGGAGCTCTCGTTGAGGCGATTCGTTAGGAACTCTGGAGTCTCGGCGACACACATTACTCTGTAAAAACAGTGACGGGGAAGTCAGTTTCACGGCCGCTTGACTGATGCGCTTCCTCTCACGGCGGTTTCACCTCCATGTGATGGATGGAGGAATTACGTAGCGGTGCGGAGAGAACCGCCATCATAAATCATACAGTTCTGCCTCTCGCTGGAGTGGAGCTCATACGGACGCGCACCGGTCCGGCTTTCTTCAGCAGGACGAGCCGTTCACAAGGTGATTCAGAGGTGAAGGAGATAACACACTAAAACTGCTCTCACACTTCCTTCTTAAAGAGGACATATTCTCCTTTTCGTCTCTCTTTAGAGTGTAATGTTGCTGTTTGAGCATGGCTTTGCAAAGTTCCAGTTCTTCTCTATTTCTTGCTGCATCCCAATTATACCGCCTACTTATACCACGCCCTCTTTTTGTGAAGAAAAAGTACATACTTTTGAGTGTGTAGCAGAAGAGTATGCCAGCTTTGGGACTACTTCGTCATCTTCGTCGCTATTAGTTACGTGCATCCTGTCACCGTTTAAACTGCCCTGTCAATCATCTCATCACAGTTAAAATCCTCCACATTCAGTTTAATTTAATTTCCTACCGTTTCGGAGAGAAATGCTGTAGCACGTTCATCTGCCAGTCGTCTTTCATGCGGAGACTCTCCTCATGTGTTTGCAATTTGCATATAATGATGTGTTTGTTTAAGTTAATGGCTAAACGTATAATTACTAAAGTTCTCAATGCTGTTGCAGATGAAACATAATGTGGATAATGTTGAATAAATATATTTTCGTCAGGTTAGATACTGATAATTATTCACTCAAGCCACTTTATCTAAACCTCTCGACTTAACCGTCATACTCGCACATCCGCCATGTCTGTAGTTTTTTAACACATTTTACTCGCGTTTGTAGTTCGAATCCTCGTCCAACTCCCAATGGGTTATGGGTAATATCAGCCGTTAGAGTGTGTATCAATTCTAACTGGAAATAGTAGACCATCCGGGTATCTTATCTTACATACTACGATTTGGGACATACTAATTATATTTTTAAATACTATTTAGGACTGATAGTATGTGAATTGGGACGCACCGACTGTTTCTGAACTCCCTGAAATGCCTCCGTCTTGAGTTTTCATCCGGGAACCAACACATCACAATATTCCTCATTATAATAATTAATACGCAGAATAAAGGGGCGGGGCCTGGTTGAGTTAGTCAGTCGTGTGTTGAAACTGCCGGTTATGGTAAGGGGCGGGACATTTCCCAAACACCAATCACAACACACCGCTCCAGCCGACCAATCAGAGCACAGTGTGCTTTTCAGAAGGAGGGGCTTCACGGAGACAGGAACTAAACCGAGCGTTACTGACAGACTGGGAAGAGAGGAGCCGCAACAATGGAGAATATGGGGAATAATCAACATTCAAGCAGGAAAACCTGCTCTAGTAGAGCCAGAAACAGTCAGTCATCACTAGTAGTGCTGTTGTGTGTAATGATTTGATCAAAGCCCTGACACTAAGCGTTAAACCTCATAATAAACTATTTCCCTTTTCCATTTTTTTATGAAATATTGTTCAAAGGAAGTTGTCTGTCTCCTGTGCTGTAATGGTGTCGCATTAACCTCTATCATGTGTATTTACCCGGCGTTTTTCTCTCTAGACTCGTGTATCACATCGGTTTCATTCTGAGCAGGAGTAACAGCGACGCTTTCAGGTGCTTTACTTAAACATTTATTCTGTCCAGACCAAAGGGAAGTTTTACCTCACAGAGTCTAAACAAGACATAATGTGTTCGGTTTACTTTAGAAAAGATGTGATACAGAAATGCTCGCAGAACTATATGTAATTTCCATGCATTTGAGTTTACCTGTACAGAAGTAAGACACAGCCGTGCAGATAAGGCACGGAAGAGAGTCGAGGGCCGGACGTGTAGGGCGAGCTAAACACACAGCGTAATGGGCCATAAAGCAGCACGAGAACTGAATTATTCAGGTGTTGGATTTCAGTAGTGCTGCGTGTTTGGAAAGATTTGGGTTGGCTTCTCTTATCTTTTATTAAGCCCATGCCGGGCGTCCTGACAGTAAAGAAGTGTCTCTCCCAGCAGCTCTTCTGCATGCGGCGCGTGTCGCCAGCAGGTGTTTAGGGCACGAGCGCGTCTCCGCCTCCAGAGTCTGATGCATGAATGCAGAATTAGGGATCTTCATTATCATCTTCTGCCTTTCAGGCCACTGAGGAGCTGTCTGAGTGTGTTCAATGTTTGAAGGAGACACGTCAGAAACACAGCATCTCTATAGAACATCATTGTGATGTTTGTCTTCAAGACGTGTCCGTGTGGTTCCGGCAGATGATCTGACAGAGATACAGCAGCCACCAAAGGGTCTGCGCAATGAATCACAAAATATCACCGCAAGTGTCATTGGTTTTAAAGAAAGAAGCACAAACACACTTTAGCTCAGTTTGGACAGTTTGAAATGAGAAACAATAAACAACTGAACTAGTGTTGAACAGAGTATATTATAAATAATATAATATATTCATTCACTTAAAAAATGAACAGACTTTTTGTTGTGATTTATTTAAGTGACAGACAGACGGACAGACGGATGGGTGGATGGGTGGATGGATGGATAGATGATGGATAGAGTGATAAAGTGATGGATGGATAAAATGCATGTTTGTATGATTAGTGTGGTTTGATTTACAGGCTTTATCTGTATCATACAGACGTCATTTGGAGGGAATAATTATGTATATAAAAGTCATTTTCTGTTTCTAGAGATTAATGCCTCAGTCCAGATGCTTTTCCCATAAAGCCCAGAACTAATGCCACAACATACATGTGGAGAGATGATATCAGATAATGAGACCATCACAAAAACAAAATAACACACAACAATTCCTAATGCATAAATATGATTGCATTATATAATTGTAAACAGGTCATTAGCTGAAGTACATTCATATAGGAATATCACGTTATTATGTTTGTCCGTGATTGAGTAATGAGCTGCAGCAGTGATCGCCTGCCGTGTGTCCGTGTTCTTCTGCCGTGTGTTCGTGTTCTTCTGCCGTGTGTCCATGTTCTTCTGCCGTGTGTCCGTGTTCTTCTGCCGTGTGTCCGTGTTCTTCTGCCATGTGTCCGTGTTCTTCTGCCGTGTGTCCGTGTTCTTCTGCCATGTGTCCGTGTTCTTCTGCCGTGTGTCCGTGTTCTTCTGCTGTGTGTCCGTGTTCTTCTGCCATGTGTCCGTGTTCTTCTGCCCTGTGTCCATGATCTTCTGCCGTGTGTCCGTGTTCTTCTGCCGTGTGTCCGTGTTCTTCTGCTGTGTGTCCGTGTTCTTCTGTCGTGTGTCTGTGATCTTCTGCCGTGTGTCCGTGTTCTTCTGCTGTGTGTCCGTGTTCTTCTGCTGTGTGTCCGTGTTCTTCTGCTGTGTGCCCGTGATCTTCTGCCGTGTGTCCGTGTTCTTCTGCCGTGTGTCCGTGTTCTTCTGCCGTGTGTCCGTGTTCTTCTGCCGTGTGTCCGTGTTCTTCTGCCGTGTGTCCGTGTTCTTCTGCCGTGTGTCCGTGTTCTTCTGCCATGTGTCCGTGTTCTTCTGCTGTGTGTCCGTGTTCTTCTGCCGTGAGTCAGTGTTCTTCTGCCGTGTGTCCGTGTTCTTCTGTCACGTGTCCGTGTTCTTCTGCCGTGTGTCCATGTTCTTCTGCCGTGTGTCCGTGTTCTTCTGCCGTGTGTCCGTGTTCTTCTGCCGCGTGTCTGTGTTCTTATGCCGTGTGTCCGTGTTCTTCTGCCCTGTGTCCGTGATCTTCTGCTGCGTGTCCGTGTTCTTCTGCCATCTGTCAGTGTTCTTCTGTCATGTGTCCGTGTTCTTCTGCCGCGTATTTGTTATCTTCTGCCGTGTGTTCGTGTTCTTCTGCCGTGTGTCCGTGTTCTTCTGCCGTGTGTCCGTGTTCTTCTGCCCTGTGTCCGTGATCTTCTGCCGTGTGTCCGTGTTCTTCTGCCATCTGTCAGTGTTCTTCTGTCGTGTGTTTGTGTTCTTCTGCCGCGTATTTGTTATCTTCTGCTGTGTGTCCGTGTTCTTCTGCTGTGTGTCCGTGATCTTCTGCCGTGTGTCTGTGTTCTTCTGCTGTGTGTCCGTGTTCTTCTGCCGTGTGTTCGTGTTCTTCTGCCGTGTGTCCGTGTTCTTCTGCCGTGTGTCCGTGTTCTTCTGCCCTGTGTCCGTGATCTTCTGCCGTGTGTCCGTGTTCTTCTGCCGTGTGTCCGTGTTCTTCTGCTGTGTGTCCGTGTTCTTCTGTCGTGTGTCTGTGATCTTCTGCCGTGTGTCCGTGTTCTTCTGCTGTGTGTCCGTGATCTTCTGCCGTGTGTCCGTGTTCTTCTGCTGTGTGTCCGTGTTCTTCTGCTGTGTGTCCGTGTTCTTCTGCTGTGTGTCCGTGTTCTTCTGCTGTGTGCCCGTGATCTTCTGCTGTGTGTCCGTGTTCTTCTGCCGTGTGTCCGTGTTCTTCTGCTGTGTGTCCGTGTTCTTCTGTCGTGTGTCCGTGTTCTTCTGTCGTGTGTCCGTGTTCTTCTGCCATCTGTCAGTGTTCTTCTGCCGTGTGTCCGTGTTCTTCTGCCACCTGTCAGTGTTCTTCTGTCGTGTGTCTGTGTTCTTCTGCTGTGTGTCCGTGTTCTTCTGCTGTGTGTCCGTGTTCTTCTGCTGTGTGTCTGTGTTCTTCTGCCGTGTGTCCGTGTTCTTCTGCCCTGTGTCAGTGTTCTTCTGTCGTGTGTCTGTGTTCTTCTGCTGTGTGTCCGTGTTCTTCTGCTGTGTGTCCGTGATCTTCTGTCGTGTGTCCGTGTTCTTCTGCCGTGTGTCCGTGTTCTTCTGCCCTGTGTCCGTGATCTTCTGTCGCATGTCCGTGTTCTTCTGCCATCTGTCAGTGTTCTTCTGTCATGTGTCCGTGTTCTTCTGCCGCATATTTGTTATCTTCTGCCGTGTGTTCGTGTTCTTCTGCCGTGTGTCCGTGTTCTTCTGCCGTGTGTCCGTGTTCTTCTGCCCTGTGTCCGTGATCTTCTGCCGTGTGTCCGTGTTCTTCTGCCATCTGTCAGTGTTCTTCTGTCGTGTGTCTGTGTTCTTCTGCTGTGAGTCAGTGTTCTTCTGCTGTGTGTCCGTGTTCTTCTGCCGTGTGTCTGTGATCTTCTGCCGTGTGTCCGTGTTCTTCTGCTGTGTGTCCGTGTTCTTCTGCTGTGTGTCCGTGATCTTCTGCCGTGTGTCCGTGTTCTTCTGCTGTGTGTCCGTGTTCTTCTGCTGTGTGTCCGTGTTCTTCTGCTGTGTGTCCGTGATCTTTTGCTGTGTGTCCGTGTTCTTCTGCCGTGTGTCCGTGTTCTTCTGCCGTGTGTCCGTGTTCTTCTGTCGTGTGTCCGTGTTCTTCTGTCATGTGTCCGTGTTCTTCTGCCGTGTGTCAGTGTTCTTCTGCCATCTGTCAGTGTTCATCTGTCGTGTGTCCGTGTTCTTCTGCTGTGTGTCCGTGATCTTCTGTCATGTATCCGTGTTCTTCTGTCGTGTGTCCGTGTTCTTCTGCCATCTGTCAGTGTTCTTCTGCCATCTGTCAGTGTTCTTCTGCCATCTGTCAGTGTTCTTCTGCTGTGTGTCCGTGTTCTTCTGCCGTGTTCTTCTGCCATCTGTCAGTGTTCTTCTGTCGTGTGTCCGTGTTCTTCTGCTGTGTGTCCGTGATCTTCTGCCATGTGTCAGTGTTCTTCTGCCGTGTGTCAGTGTTCTTCTGTCGTGTGTCAGTGTTCTTCTGCCATCTGTCAGTGTTCTTCTGCCGTGTGTCAGTGTTCTTCTGTCGTGTGTCCGTGTTCTTCTGCCATCTGTCAGTGTTCTTCTGCTGTGTGTCCGTGATCTTCTGCCGTGTGTCAGTGTTCTTCTGCCGTGTGTCAGTGTTCTTCTGCCGTGTGTCCGTGTTCTTCTGCCATCTGTCAGTGTTCTTCTGCCGTGTGTCCGTGATCTTCTGCCGTGTGTCAGTGTTCTTCTGCCGTGTGTCAGTGTTCTTCTGCCGTGTGTCAGTGTTCTTCTGCCATCTGTCAGTGTTCTTCTGCCGTGTGTCAGTGTTCTTCTGTCGTGTGTCCGTGTTCTTCTGCCATCTGTCAGTGTTCTTCTGCTGTGTGTCCGTGATCTTCTGCCGTGTGTCAGTGTTCTTCTGCTGTGTGTCCGTGATCTTCTGCCGTGTGTCAGTGTTCTTCTGCCGTGTGTCAGTGTTCTTCTGCCGTGTGTCTGTGATCTTCTGCCGTGTGTCAGTGTTCTTCTGCCGTGTGTCTGTGTTCTTCTGTCGTGTGTCCGTGTTCTTCTGCCATCTGTCAGTGTTCTTCTGCTGTGTGTCCGTGTTCTTCTGTCGTGTGTCCGTGTTCTTCTGCAGTGTGTTCGTGTTCTTCTGCCGCGTATTTGTTATCTTCTGCCATGTGTCAGTGTTTTTCTGCCGCGTGTCCATGTTTGCAGTGTGTCCATGTTTGCAGTGTGTCCGTGTTTGCTGTGTGTCCGTGTTCTTCTGCTGTGTGTCCGTGTTCCTCTGCCGTGTGTCCGTGTTCTTCGGCTATGTGTCCGTGTTCTTCTGCTGTGTGTCCGTGTTCTTCTGCAGTGTGTTCGTGTTCTTCTGCTGTGTGTCCGTGTTCTTCTGCTGTGTGTCCATGTTTGCAGTGTGTCCGTGTTCTTCTGCTGTGTGTCCGTGTTCTTCTGCCGTATGCCCGTGTTTGTAGTGTGTCCGTGTTCTTCTGCCGTGTGTCCATGTTTGTAGTTTGTCCGTATTTGCTGTGTGTTCGCGTTTGCAGTGTGTCCATGTTCTTCTGCTGTGTGTCCGTGTTCTTCTGCTGTTTGTCCGTGTTCTTCTGCTGTGTGTCCGTGTTTGCAGTGTGTCCGTGTTCTTCTGCCGTATGCCCGTGTTTGCAGTGTGTCCGTGTTCTTCTGCCGTGTGTCCATGTTTGTAGTGTGTCCGTATTTGCTGTGTGTTCGTGTTTGCAGTGTGTCCATGTTCTTCTGCTGTGTGTCCATGTTCTTCTACTGTGTGTACGTGTTCTTCTGCTGTGTGTCCGTGTTCTTCTGCTGTGTGTACGTGTTCTTCTGCTGTGTGTCCGTGTTCTTCTGCTGTGTGTCTGTGTTTTCTGTGTGTCCGTGTTCTTCTGCCGTGTGTCCGTGTTCTTCTGCCGTGTGTCCGTGTTCTTCTGCTGTGTGTCCGTGTTCTTCTGCCGTGTGTCTATGTTTGCTGTGTGTTCGTGTTTGCAGTGTGTCCGTGTTCTTCTGCCGTGTGTCCATGTTTGTAGCGTGTCCGTATTTGCTGTGTGATCGTGTTTGCAGTGTGTCCGTGTTTGCTGTGTGTCCGTGTTCTTCTGCTGTGTGTTCGTGTTTGCTGTGTCCGTGTTCTTCTGCCGTGTGTCCATGTTTGTAGTGTGTCCGTGTTTGTAGTGTGTCCGTGTTTGCTGTGTGTCCGTGTTTGCTGTGTGTTCGTGTTTGCCGTGTGTCCGTGTTCTTCTGCCGTGTGTCCATGTTTGTAGTGTGTCCGTGTTTGTAGTGTGTCCGTGTTTGCTGTGTGTCCGTGTTTGCTGTGTGTTCGTGTTTGCCGTGTGTCCGTGTTCTTCTGCCATGTGTCCATGTTTGTAGTGTGTCCGTGTTTGTAGTGTGTCCGTGTTTGCTGTGTGTCCGTGTTTGCTGTGTGTTCGTGTTTGCTGTGTGTCCGTGTTCTTCTGCCGTGTGTCCGTGTTTGTAGTGTGTCCGTATTTGTAGTGTGTCCATGTTTGTAGTGTGTTCGTGTTTGCTGTGTTTTCGTGTTCTTCTGCCGTGTGTCCATGTTTGTAGCGTGTCCGTATTTGCTGTGTGTTCGTGTTTGCAGTGTGTCCGTGTTTGCTGTGTGTCCGTGTTTGTAGTGTGTTCGTGTTCTTCTGCCGCGTATTTGTTATCTTCTGCCATGTGTCAGTGTTTTTCTGCCGCGTGTCCATGTTTGCAGTGTGTCCATGTTTGCAGTGTGTCCGTGTTTGCTGTGTGTCCGTGTTCTTCTGCTGTGTGTCCGTGTTCCTCTGCCGTGTGTCCGTGTTCTTCGGCTATGTGTCCGTGTTCTTCTGCTGTGTGTCCGTGTTCTTCTGCAGTGTGTTCGTGTTCTTCTGCTGTGTGTCCGTGTTCTTCTGCTGTGTGTCCATGTTTGCAGTGTGTCCGTGTTTGTCTGCTGTGTGTCCGTGTTCTTCTGCCGTATGCCCGTGTTTGTAGTGTGTCCGTGTTCTTCTGCCGTGTGTCCATGTTTGTAGTGTGTCCGTATTTGCTGTGTGTTCGCGTTTGCAGTGTGTCCATGTTCTTCTGCTGTGTGTCCGTGTTCTTCTGCCGTGTGTCCATGTTTGTAGTGTGTCCGTGTTTGTAGTGTGTCCGTGTTTGCTGTGTGTCCGTGTTTGCTGTGTGTTCGTGTTTGCTGTGTGTCCGTGTTCTTCTGCCGTGTGTCCGTGTTTGTAGTGTGTCCGTATTTGTAGTGTGTCCATGTTTGTAGTGTGTTCGTGTTTGCTGTGTGTCCGTGTTTGTAGTGTGTTCGTGTTTGCTGTGTTTTCGTGTTCTTCTGCCGTGTGTCCATGTTTGTAGCGTGTCCGTATTTGCTGTGTGTTCGTGTTTGCAGTGTGTCCGTGTTTGCTGTGTGTCCGTGTTTGTAGTGTGTTCGTGTTTGCTGTGTGTTCGTGTTCTTCTGTCGTGTGTCCATGTTTGTAGCGTGTCCGTATTTGCTGTGTGTTCGTGTTTGCAGTGTGTTCGTGTTTGCAGTGTGTCCGTGTTTGCTGTGTGTCCGTGTTCTTCTGCCGTGTGTCCATGTTTGTAGTGTGTTCGTGTTTGCTGTGTGTTCGTGTTCTTCTGTCGTGTGTCCATGTTTGTAGCGTGTCCGTATTTGCTGTGTGTTCGTGTTTGCAGTGTGTCCGTGTTTGCTGTGTGTCCGTGTTCTTCTGCCGTGTTCTCTGCCGTGTGTCTGTGTTCGGCTCTTTGCTCTGTCCTCTATAAATGTGTTTTGCTGTTTGATTCTCACGAGGGCCCGTCTAACGGACAGTATCGGGGAGGGTTAGTGCACAGGTCACTCGTCAGACCTCCGCTCATTAGCACTGACCACCGGCTCTGAGCGCAGCAGGAGAATGAGCACGAGTCCAGCGGCTTGCATCACTCAACCTCAATAAAAGGCTGTTTCCCTCTGAGCTTGGATGCCGTGGACTCTGACAGACACAGAACGCTGCGTTTGAGTGTATAATTTGCGTTTGAGTCTGCTTTGTGCAGAGGCAGTGATGTGAATGAGCTTCAGCTGCTATAAAGTGCATCTGCAGTGGAGTTTCCCAGCATATTCTTGGAGAAACATCCACAGGGTCTGACGTGTGGGAGATGCTTCAATTGACTGTGTGTTATTGATGATTGTGCGTGAGGTAAGTCCTGTGACTGCTACAACTCTTGGAAAGAGCACTGATGGATTGTGGGGGCTTATGATTCACACCCACAGTCACGATTCAGAAACCTTCTCTTTCATTTTCACTCTTTGTTTTTCTCTCCGTCAGATGACAGTGATGTATTATTGTGTGAACCATCAGATTTATTTAAAATATCAAATGGTTCTGAAGAATATTTAAAAGAACTTGAGTGATATAGAGTGCAAAGCAAAAGCTGTGGAAAGAGTATTGATCAAGCACTATTCTGAACCGCAGACAGTGATTCTGTCTTGTTTTCCAGCACAAATATCTAAACATTCATAAATCAAGAGAAAATGATCAAGAACAAACATCTGCCAGAGGGGAAGGAAAAATAATCCTGTTTTCCCTTTGAATGAAGTTTATTGGCAGATTTTTGTTCTTGTTTTAAGCTTCATTTTGTTCATCAGCTTCTCAGAAAACTTCTTATCTCTTGCCATCTCCAATAATTGATTTAAAGGGTAATGACACTGATTTTTAAACAGCTTTTTAATTGTTTCAATGTCAGTAGTGTTGGTAGATGAACAATATGAACCTGCACCAATGATTATTCCATTTTTTTGTCAGCAAAAGTCCGCCGATCTGGCAAATTTTGGCAGAAGGGAACGCCTCAGCCCTTTTTCTGTTTTCTCTAGTCACGTAGCATCGAATAAAAAAAAAACCTTTCTACTGCATAGACAGCAAACTTTTATTAAAAGCCCATCTTGGCAGTGGCCAATTAATTTGTACTGGAAAAAAGATAGAACACCACTTTTGCAGTGTATTGGGTGTGTATATATATATTATTCATAGTATTTATTGTCAGATTTGTGTGTTTGTGCAGAGTTTATGGGCATTTTGACCTTCAGTCAAACGCTCATCTGGCAGCGTGACTGTAACGATCCTCAGATTCATCTGAGTAAAAACAGAGAATCAGCATCTGCAGAGCAAACGGCTCTCTCTCCCTCACCTCTGCAGCGTGGCTGAGATGCGCTAGTGGATAATGCGAAACAGAATAATTCAGGGCGCAGCAGCTGAGGTTTTGCGTGGGTGAGCTGAAGGTAGAAATGGAGGCTCTCGCTACAGTTTCTCTCAAATAGAAATGTTAATGACTGGCAAAGGCAGCTGGCACATCAATTTTTCACCCAGTTCCACAAACAGGAGAGAGAGAGACGGGAGCAGTGGAGCCCTCTAGACTCTCTCTCTCTTCTGCTTGGCACCATCTCTAACTGCACGACAGAATTTGGCTGAATATAATAGGAACTAAAAGAATAGAAAGAAG
Organism: Rhinogobio ventralis; assembly: GCA_039654625.1. NCBI lineage: Eukaryota > Metazoa > Chordata > Actinopteri > Cypriniformes > Gobionidae > Rhinogobio > Rhinogobio ventralis. The sequence continues at coordinate 218,918 of CM077213.1, read as the reverse complement.
TGAAGACAAGCTGAAGAGGCAAAACAATCTGATATTCTTCTGTCTTTTTCTGAGCCAGAGAGACAGACAGAAAGCGAGCCGCTGGCCTGTCTGTGTCTCCTCTTCTGCTAACGCTGTGGTTTGTGGATGCATGTGATGCATGTGATGCATGTGTTTGTCTGGTCGACTCTCCGTGTTTCAGGACGTGTTCTTGGTTAGAAAGCAGAATCCTGAAGCACAGGTGAGAGCGGCCGCTCCAAACGCATCAATCTGAGGCCCGGCGCAACAATTACAAGCGCGAGTGGTTTCCTTGGAAACAACAGAACGATGCTGTGCATATTCAAATGCTGCATGTGTTCTACACTCAGATGTCGTATTGTTGGATTGTGATTTCTGAGTCTCTAAAGCCTTTAATCCGTGTTAATGTGCTCCGGGTCTCTGATGCATTAGATGTGATCCTCCCATCATCTGGAGCGACACACACTGTAACCATGTGAAGTTACAAACTATTATGTTTGGCACACTTTTTACATTTGGTTTTTTGTTTCCTGTTGTTTTCCTTTTACTAAAGAGATTAGACGAACAACACATACAGTACATGTGCCGTGCTTGATGAACACAAACAAATGCAACGTGTGAAGTGTTTTTATATATATACACTATTATTACCAAAGGTTTTGGGACGCCTGCCTTTACATGCACATGAGCTTTAATGTCATCCCATTCTTAATCCGTAGGGTTTAATATGGAGTCGTCCCACCCTTTGCAGCTATAACAGCTTCAGCTCTTCTGGGAAGGATTTCCACAAGGTTTAGGAGTGTGTTTATGGGAATTTTTGACCATTCTTCTAGAAGCGCATTTGTGAGGTCAGGCACTGATGTTGGACGAGAAGGCCTGGCTCGCAGTCTCCGCTCTAATTCATCCCAAAGGTGTTCTATCAGGATGAGGTCAGGACTCTGTGCAGGCCAGTCAAGTTCCTCCACACCAAACTCGCTCATCCATGTCTTTATGGGCCGATGCTTTGTGCACTGGAGCGCAGTCATGTTGGGACAGGAAGGGGCCGTCCCCAAACTGTTCCCACAAAGTTGGGAGCATGAAATTGTCCAAAATGTCTTGGTATGCTGACGCATTAAGAGTTCCTTTCACTGGAACTAAGGGGCCAAGCCCAACCCCTGAAACACAACCCCACCCCATAATCCCCCCTCCACCAAACTTTACACTTGGCACAATGCAGTCAGGCAAGTCCCGTTCCCCTGGCAACCGCCAAATCCAGACTCGTCCATGGGATTGCAGACAGAGAAGCGTGATTGGTCACTCCAGAGAACACGTCTCACTGCTCTAGAGTCCAGTGGTGGCGTGCTTTACCCCACTGCATCCCACGCTTTGCATTGCTCTTGGTGATGTAAGGCTTGGATGAGCTGCTCGGCCATGGAAACCCATTCCATGAAGCTCTCTACACACTGTTCTTGAGCTCATCTGAAGGCCACAGAAGTTTGGAGGTCTGGAGCCTAACCCTAACCCTCAGCATGCGCTGACCCCGCTCTGTGATTGTACGTGGCGTATCACTTCGTGGCTGAGTTGCTGTTGTTCCCAATTGCTTCCACTTTGTTATAATCCCACTAACAGTTGAGCGTGGAATATTTAGTAGTGAGGAAATGTCAGGAATGGACTTATTGCACAGGTGGCAACCTATCACGGTACCACGCTTGAGTACACTGAGCTCCTGAGAGCGACCCATTCTTTCACTAATGTTTGTAGAAGCGTCTGCATGCCTAGTGCTTGATTTATACACCTGTGGCCATGAAGGGAAGTGATCTGGATGGGCATCCCAATACTTTTGGCAATATAGTGTATATTCAGGGCTGTATGTTAACTTTTTTTGCACATAGCACTGGCGCTACAGAGGTTGGAAGATTTATATAAAATGTCTGTTACCGTCTCTGAAAACAACCACGAGTAGTGCAGTTCATCACTTTAACAGGCATGAGATATTAATGTTCTATACAGGGCACACAAAATACAAACCTTAACAAGACATGTTTTCACACAAACATTTTTTTATTTGCCAAAAATGTCAGACTGCAGGAACAGCCTCTTGCTTTACATTGAGTCAGTTTTGTTTATATATCACTGATCGCAATCCAAAGAAGCATTATTTTTCCTATTTTTACCCAAGATAGGGTGTTAGTGAGTACACACATGCATTGTAAAGTGTAAACACAGAAAGTCCACAGGTGAGACTCATGAAGTCATAAAACATCATCAGGAACTCATTTATATGTTCAAAGACATCCAGAGATTACATGAAGACAATAAACACACGACTGCGGTGCTATATGGTTTGTCTGTGTTCTCTTTCATAAGAATAAAGAATATTTATAATGCAATACTAATCAACATAACTGTTATCACTGTATAGAATACTATAAAATAAAGCCACAAAGTTATTTCAAACAAGTCAAGTCAAGTCAACTTTATTTATATAGCGCTTTTTACAATGCAGATTGTTTCAAAGCAGCTTCACAGTGTTAAACAGGAAAATAATGAACAGAATTTGATTCGGCTGTACAGCCGCTCTGGAGAAAACAGTGATGTCATCAGCTCATTTCAATTATCATATATATTCAAGTAATGTAGTTGATATAATTTAGTTTAGTAATTACATTTATTTGGATATTTATTTGAAAATTTAGTGTCCCCAACTGAGCAAGCCAGAGGCGACAGTGGCAAGGAACCAAAACTCCATCAGGTGTCCTAATGGAGAAAAATAAACCTTGGGAGAAACCAGGCTCAGTCGGGGTGCCAGTTCTCCTCTGGCCAATTAACAAACAGTGTATGATTATTATTTTGGCAGCCTTATAGGTCAGAAGTAATATTAGATCGGATTATTCGAAAGATCGGAGTCATCACGCCGGAGACGGGTTTATTGAGGATGGCGTGTTGATTAAACAATTATTAAATGGGAATATTTGAAATATCGGAGTCATCACGCCGGAGATGGATCCATTGAGGATGCCATGTCGATGAGCAATTTCAGAGGGTAGACTAATTGACACGGTCTCTGCAGACACTTCAGGGATGAGTTGATAATGTCTGGGCGCTGGTCCACCATCTGATCTGGATACGG